>MDKI01016294.1:0-11634 GCA_005239505.1 Nicotiana paniculata | reverse complement strand
CTCTCTCTCTCTCTCTCTCTCTATATATATATATATATATATATATATATATATATATATATCCATTTAGTTTATAAACCTATACAGGCTTTTTCATATTTTTCCATAATTTTTAGAAGTTCTAAATTAATTTTTTTCTGCATTTTATTATATAAATATCACATAATTATCCTTCAAATTATTTTTATGATAATTAATCATCTAAACTTATCATTTACACCAACATGAATATTTTACTGCATTTTTCTTAATTACATTTGCATTTTTTGGGTAATTGCATATTTTTGCAATAATAGCCTATATTCACAAATAATATTTTTTTGTTATTTATTAATTGCTTTTATAAATTATTTTTCTAAATATTGAGTATTTAAAAACTAGCCTAAATTCCTAAACCTATTTTCGGACCAGGCATTGGCCCATAGCACCAAATACACCCGCCAAAAACCCCCAGCCCAAAACCTATAACCCCACTAAACCCCATCCCGGTCACGACCCGTCTAGATAAACCTGACCCAACCCCCTTTAATCGTGGCCGTTGATCTCTGAGATCAATGACCCATATCTAACCCCTCCTTTTTAACTAACCCAAACGCCCTAAACCTAACCCCATTTCACCCGCCTGCCGCCCTAATATCATCTCATCTCTGTTTCTCCCTCAAGAACCCTAGTCGGCGCCCCCTAAATTCCCTCCTAATCCCACCAAATATGGGATTCCATATCTCTTACTTGCCATATACGACCTCCTTCTGGTACTGGCTACTCTCCTATAGTGCTTTCCTAAACATGAAAAAAGCCGATCTCATCAAAATCGAACCAAAATCGATTCAAATCCTTGATCTTTTTGCTATTCTGTCTATGTTCATCCTATATTCTACTGTGAGTATAAATATTTGTTCATTTTTTGTTGATTCTTAATTGACCTAAAACTAGGGTTTTCAGATCTCTTCAAATCGAACAAAAATTGGTCAAATTCTCTGATTATGAGTGTTATTATGTGTATATTTTGTCCTATATTCTACTGTGGGTCTGATGTTTTTTTTATATTTTGTCAATATTTACTTTCCCGAAAAACTAGGGTTTACCGATTTCTTCTTCTAATATGATTTTAATTGATTTATGTGTTCTTCTTTCCTTTTGTGTTTTGATCGACTGTATTTCCTTACTTATGTGCTGATTTTACCACAATATAAACCCCATACCCCTTCTCCTTTTTAGAGACGAAAATCACTAAATATTTTCACTAAAAACTGAGGCTCTACTTTCTTCGTTTATTATCTCGTTCTGTTTTCGCTCTTGGTCGGCTGAAAGCTAAGGACACCGGATTTCTTACTTTTCAGACCTTTATTGGGTGTGAGCACTGTCATGGGTTCTTGAAATCCTTGCTAACTTGACACATTAGAGATTTCGGGTCCTGACTGCCGTTCTTTTCTTGTTTATTGAACAATAACTGGTTAGTTTCTCAACCTTCTCTATGTTTATTCCATTATGTTTTAATTAGCATGACTATATTCTATGAATTGCATGACCTAATTGTATATCCTTGACTCTTTTCATGTTTGATTTTACCTATAATTGCTAGCGCTAATAATCTATCTACACCTAACCTAGGCAATCTGGACAACTCAAAGCATGTTAAGCTTAGTGTCATTAACAACTTGAGTATTCTGCCTTGATTATATGGCCTAACCCATGTTCACTGCCTGATTCTGATTTTATAATGATTAATTGTTATTATTAGTATGCCCTAATCTATTAAAACCTTCACTCGGAGTGTGCAATGTGCTCCTATGACTATTATGTATGTCACTCAATATGTTCTTGCCTTATCTAATTATGTACCTCTAACAACCTGTTATCTTCTGAACTAGTCTTTCTTGACTGATGCCCTCTATAATATCTGATTCTGTTTGTATTATAATGTTTAACCCCTGTGTTTAGCATTATATGATCTTGTAGGTTTAAAACTTGTTGTATTAGTGATAACTATTTGTCTTGCTAGCCCAATTCTCCTTGCCTATTAACTTAGTAATCCCATAAACTTCAGGCACGAATTAGAATCAACTAGTGCGCTCTAGGTAAAAACTTAATGATAGTAATTGGATAGCAGGAGATGATATTCTGTGCCCGCTGAATAATACGAGTAACACCCCATCTCGAGGGAGCTACTGTCACGACCCAAAATCCCTAAGGTCGTAATGGCGCCGTCACAAGGTCAGGCAAGCCAAAACATTAATTAATTGAAACAACTTTCCAGTTTTAAGATTTTCGAAATCGTTACCTTTTCTTGCATTTCATAATCAAATAAATAAATTTTAGTAAACTTAAATACGACAACACATCAATTCAGTTTAATGAAATAAATCCCAACACGTCCCCAGCACCCGTTATCACAAGTACATGAGCAATTTCTAAGAATTTTACAAATAATACAAGCCTGTCTGAAATACAACTCGACAAGGAAATTTAAAATGAAACAGACGCAGTATGAAGGTGACTCTGTGAGCTGCGGATCGCCTCCGGAAGATGCAGCTCGCCTAAGTCTCCGAATCCTCCACATTGCTATGAAAGTACCTGTGCAATAAAATGTACAGCAAGTGTAGCATGAGTACAAAAACAACGTGCACTCAGTAAGTCCCGCCTAACCTCAGAGAGGTAGTGACAAGAGGTCAAATTAGACACTTACTAGGGTCCAACAATATAATATATGATAGAATATGATGAAATACAGTAGACATGTAAGACAGTGAGCAACGAGTAGATATCAAGTACAGAAATCCAGGTAACCAGTGAGAATAAACAACAATGTACACTTTCCTATTTCCCAAATACATGTCAAGACAATACCAACAGAATAGTACCAAATAGTCATGCGCACACAAGGGTAAGACAACCAGCCGGAGTCATAAGATAGTCAACCTCTCTATGTACTGCCGAAGGATCAATCGGCCCGTCTCAAAAGTGCATCTCTCAACCTCTCTACGCACTGCCGAAGGATCGATCGGCCCGTCCCAAAAGTGCGGCTCTCAATCTCTCTATCCACTGCTGAAAGATCGATTGGCCCGTCCCAAAAGTGCATCTCTCAATCTTTCTACGCACTGCCGAAGGATCAATCTAACCGTCCCAAAAGTGCAGCTCTCAATATAATAATCCTCTCTTGTGCACTGCCAAGGGATCGACCGGCCCGTCACAAAAGTGCACCTCTCAATATAATACGGCTAGCCTACTCGCGAATCATATATGCGACTCAAGTGATCATAAGAATACATACACAAATACAGGGTATTCATGCTCGCGAATCACTCAAGCGACTCAAGCACCCAAAGTTACACATATCCACATAATAAATTCATATTTTTTCAAGAAAACCATTTTCCTCAGGAAAATGGTAAAGTCTTTATTAAAAGAAACACGAAATATAGGTTTTGAAATCTTTGGTTTTGAAACTCACTTGTCCAATTTAGTAACACTCCATAATACAACCTAGTCCAGGTACACATATATATTCACAGCGGAAACAATTCTCTTTTTAGAAGGTTAACAATATGAACTCTAGTTGTCTTTTAAACTTTCAATCACATTTTCGGTCATATTTGCAGTTTAATATTACAGGCAGGGTTACAGGTACACACATAAAGCATGCTAGTGGGTCCTAGGCTACCCGGACATGGCATAATAGTAGTTATGTACGGACTCCCGTCACCTCGTGCGTACGTAGCCCCCCACATATAATATCATATATTCATTTAGTTCACCTATGGGGACAATTTCCCCCTCACAAAGTTATAAAGGAGACTTACCTCACTCCAAAATTCTATAAACGGCCTCCAAGCCTTCCCGACGACTCCAATCGATGCACAACGCTCCAAAACTACCCAAATGATGATAAACCAATGAAAATATACTTAATTGTTTGCTAAAAATTTAGATTATATAATTTCCCAACCCTGTTTAGTGAAATGACCAAAATGCCCTCGGGTCCACGTGCTCGGATTCCGAGATTTCTCGAAGATAAACTCTACCCATAGCTTTACTAGCTCAAATATACAATTTACTCCTAATTTCATGCTCAAATTCGTGGTAAATCCAATTTTCATCAATTCTAGGTTTCCTTGCAATTTCACATTTTTCCCAATTTCTCATATCAAATCTATGTAATAAATCTTCTATTTAACTTGGAAAAAATTAGAAACAACTTACCTTTGATGCTTGATGAAATCCCCCTTGAAATGCTCTCCAAAATCATCCAAGCCAAATGAAAGAAAATGAAAGAAATGGCCAAAATTCGTGTTTAAAGAATTTGCCCATGCTTCATCGAGTTGTACCTTGCACTTGGGCTGTGCAGGTTGTACATCTTATTACAATTTTTCCTTGTTGAACACCTTCTGTTAAAACACCCATAATTTCTTGTATAAATATCTAAATAAAAATCGGTTCCATGCATCAGAAAATTCTGGCGAAACTGCTCCATCAGCCATCTTCAGTCGGTCATAACTTTTTGCACAAAACTCTACATGACAAATGATTTAATGTTCTGAAACTAGATTTCACGATCTACAACTTTCATGTTTCGCAAATTTTCATATTACTTATAGATCTTATATATATGCTTCCAAAGTTATCTCGTCGATGCATAAATTGCTGTCCAAAAGTGCAGCAGAAATTTCTGCAATTTTTCCTTCTTTTCTTTTCCGAAATTCATTCCGTTAACCTTACGAAATCCATCCGAGGCCCTCGAGACCTTAACCAATTATACCAACATGTCCCAAAATATGATATGAACTCGCTCGAGGCCTCAAATCACATAAAAAAACGTCGAAATCACGACTCGCACTCAAATCCAATTCTTTAAGAACTTAGAATTTCAAACTTCTACATCCGATGCCGAAACCTATCAAATCACGTCCGATTGACCCCCAATTTTGCACACAAGTCATATTCGACATTATGAACCTGCTCCAACTTTCAGAATTGGAATCTGACCCCGATATCAAAAAGTCAAACTCTCGGTTAAACTTCTCAAAAACCTTCAAATTTCTATCTTTAGCCAAATGACTTCAAAATGACCCCCAGACATTCGAATTCACTTCCGATCGCGCTTCCAACTCCAGAATCACCATACGAAGCTATTCCTAGATTTAAAATCCCAAACTGACATTAATATCATTGAAATGCGCTTCAAGCCAAACTTAGGAAATTTCTTCAAAAATGCTAACTTCCACAATATACACCGAAACGCTCTCGGGTTATCCAAATCCCAATCCGGACATATGCCCAAGTCCGAAATCATCATACAAACCTGCTGGAAACTTCGGATCCTGATTCCGAGGTCGTTTACTCAAAATTCCAGTCTTACTCAATTTCTTCAACTTAAGACTTGTGAAACGAGAATTTTCCTTTCAATTTAACTCCGAACCTCCTGAATTTCAACTCTGACCATACACACAAGTCACAAACCCGAAATGAGGCTGTTCATGACGCCCAACTACTGAACGACGCGCTGGATCTCAAAACGACCGGTCGGGTCGTTACATTCTCACCCACTTAAATAGACGTTCGTCCTCGAACATACCAAGAACGGCCCCAGAATTATCTAAAATCACTGTTTAACACCTCGTGCACCTGCCCGTGCTACCACAACCCAGTTGAGCATATTGGCTTGATCAAATCTAGAGATTTCTTCTTTATCCATATAATAAGCTTAGAATTCATTCAAATACATGAAATTTCTCTGCCAGGCCTAGTTCCAACATATAAACACCGTATCAACTACCACACGATATACCAGATCATAACTGCATACCCTTGCTGAATTGGCACCATGCGCCGCATAGCCCATCATCTGACCACAATGAAGCTCCCTGAACCTTAATAGCCAAAATTCCACGAATCTGATGCTCTCAATGCACCTCATAACAAATATACATACACCCTGCTATAATGCTCACGATATCACCACAACGGAGGAAATGTGCAGAAATTCATACTCGAATGCAGAGTTAACAAATCCTTGAATACCTCATCTTGACTAGAATCATCACTTTAGTATGAACCTGAATAATGGTATTTGTTCTTTAATATACACTTCACATAACCTCATCACACTGATCCCTGATCCAAAAATCTCGTCTCACCCAATATGAACTGCTCAGACAACAAACCACCCCAACATGACTAACAACCTCACATGATACCACATCGCGCCAATAGGCCATAACTCGAACATGATAATAAGAAACGACTCAGGACGAAACTATTCAGCTCACGCAACTAATATGAATTCTTACCAGAAAATAGGAAATAAAACACAAGAAAATAAATACATCTCAACCCTTCTCATCATCACACTGCTGCGGCGTGCAACACGATCCGAATAACATACCCGTGGAGGCGTGCCACCCGATCCCATCATAAAACTCACATAAGGAAATATACACGGAGCTGAATCGCTCACTATTACAAATTACTGAATATCGATCACAAGCACGCTAAGTGCATAATACCGTCCTGGGGAGACTGATAAAGACGTAGGCTACATAACTCAAGCACAACTGAGGTGCGATATATATATATACACACACTTTGGATCTCAAGAGCTATCCTGCTCACATAACATCCCCACTACGCGGGACCTCAACACATAAGAAATTATCAAAGCCGTTTCACAACTCACACGACACAATCACAATAACACATGAATCTGACGAAGACGGAACAACACCCGTTGCTCTAATACCTTTCCATAAAAAGCGCTCTACTGAAAGGAACATGCCTGGCTCATACGGAGCCCATAATCATATTTAAATCCATCCACAAACATCGAGCTACCTTGCTCGCACCAACTAAGCTAATAGTTTTTGCCTGGGTCCATATTAACCCACCTTTTCTCATAATACACGAGAACAACCATCATCACCGGGACTAACACCCCATAATTCATAATCAACTGAACCAAACTCCCTCCAGGCGTAAATCCTCAATTAAGCAATATTGCACTTCTTTATACTCAGTCCAAATCTGAAATCCATCAAGTGACTACATGTCACACTTTATACAATCTTTTCGCGGTCGTGCTTCCACAACCTTCTACACAAGGCAACAAGTCTGCCCATCCATAACACCGACCACACTAAGGCTGCAAAACACATCAAGAACCCATGACCAGGGTACAAAGCCTCTTTCACCGAATATCAATCTCAAGTGACACTGAAGATACCACCAGCTTACTTTGAACTTTCAAATCACTTTGTCTTGATCTTCCGAGCTAATGAAATCCTTATAAACAGCAGACCTCAATCTCGATTCTTACTCCCACTTAAATACTGCTTCCCGCACCTAGCATACCAACAAGAGGTAGCGCAAGAATTCCATCATAACTTCTGAACCACCAATAGGGTGAACACTTCATCATATAGAAACTCTTTACTTGACTCAATTCAGGAGTACCATCTCAACACACGAGTGAATTCCCATTATCAACCAATCATGAAAATCCTTAAGTAGTAGTCTATACCACCATAACCCTTCTGGGGTCTGCCTACACCTGACAGGCCGTAGCACTCAATTGCTCCCACATGAGATGCGTTACGATGGCTGACAATCCCCACACACACACCGGCACCAACCACATGCATAACTAAATCACATCAAAGGAACCGATCACTGCTGCAATGTGCCCTTAACGCCGCATTCTTAACTTTTGAACTCACTAGGAACGCTATTGAGAGTCACCCACTCTGACTGGGCCCGAATACAATCAACTCCAGGGCTCTCCTAGCACAGGAACACCCTTTTCAATGAAACACGTGACTGGGTCACTAACCTTACAACTCGTCCATGCCTTAAGCATAAGTTTTGAATCTTCCAAGCCCAACCCTGGCCCGACAGGGCCAACTTTTGCGCATATTCATCAAATCCCACGCACAATCACCATTTTACTCCTTTCCCTTAGCTGAAATAACTTGCCAACATGTTGAAAATTCGCAACCCTATGAGAAGACAACCCTACAGCCTTACTGCATATGGTGGGACTCCCCCACTTAGCTCGAAGCCACTCATTGCACCACTCTAGACCCTGCTGAGACCCTTTCTCCTTTGATAACAAGATCCCTGCCAACCGCATTCGTCAACACTTCTTCGCGATACTCTGACCCCACGCAACCGAATAAAACATAGCACCGCCGAACCTAACACATTCCATCCGATCAATGACGACGACTACACGCCACAGGTGCATATCCCACCTCACTTGAAGACACCCAGTCTTACTACTTTATCAACTCCAACCAGACCATTCAGAATCCAAATGCCTTTCCTCTACCGGAACTAAAACACCGAAATCTCGAAATCAAACCTTGAGAAGACCTCCCTTCAACCATTCATCACCCTAACGTACGGGCAAGCATTCTATCATCATATCAACACTGCGCGACAATCAATTGCAAACATTATCACCACCCGAGCAAGGCCTTAAGGCTCCTAGAAACACAATACTGAGCTGAAATAACACATTACCCTTTTGCAGGGCCATAACAACAACCACGACCATTTACACATGGAAGCATCTTGGATTACATTAGTAGAACCATTCCCATTCCTCAAATTCCTAATCCATAGCAAGCGTAAGATTGAGTAGGAATGAACATAGGAATAATCCTCAAAGGAATCAACTCGCACGATGAAGAATCAATAAGGGAAGTACTCCTAACAACCCTGTAGCCTCTCGAAGATAAGTATAGACGTCTCCGTACCGATTCGCAAGACTCTACTAGACTTGCTCATGAATCGTGAGACCTACGGGAACTTATCGCTCTGATACCATGTTGTCACGACCCAAAATCTCTAAGGTCGTGATGGCGCCGGACACAAGGTCAGGCAAGCCAAAACATTAATTAATTGAAACAACTTTCCAGTTTTAACATTTTCGAAATCGTTACATTTTCTTGCATTTCATAATAAAATAAATAAATTTTAGTAAACTTAAATACGACAAAACATCAATTTAGTTTAATGCAATAAATCCCAACACGTCCCCAACACCTGGTTTCACAAGTACATGAGCAATTTCTAAGAATTTTACAAATATTACAAGCTTGTCCGAAATACAACTGGACAAGGAAATTTAAAATGAAACAGACGCAGTATGAAGGTGACTCTGTCAGCTGCGGATCGCCTCCGGAAGATGCAGCTCGCCTACGTCTCCGAATCCTCCACATTGCTATGAAAGTACATGTGCAATAAAATGCACAGCAAGTGTAGCATGAGTACAAAAACAACGTGCACTCAGTAAGTCCCCCGCCTAACCTCAGAGAGGTAGTGACGAGACGTCAAAGTAGACACTTACTAGGGTCCAACAATATAATATATGATAGAATATGATGAAATACAGTAGACATGTAAGACAGTGAGCAATGAGTACATATCAAGTACAGAAATCCAGGTAACCACTGAGAATAAACAACAATGTACACTTTCCTCTTTCCCAAATACATGTCAAGCCAATACCAACAGAATAGTACCAAATAGTCATGCGCACACAAGGGTAAGACAACCGGTCGGAGTCATAAGATAGTCAACCTCTCTATGAACTGCCGAAGGATCGATCGGCCCGTCCCAAAAGTGCATCTCTCAACCTCTCTACGCACTGCCAAAGGATCGATCGGCCCGTCCCAAAAGTGCGGCTCTCAATCTCTCTATGCACTGCCGAAGGATCTATCGGCCCGTCCCAA
The DNA here is from genome assembly GCA_005239505.1 of Nicotiana paniculata. Lineage (NCBI taxonomy): Eukaryota > Viridiplantae > Streptophyta > Magnoliopsida > Solanales > Solanaceae > Nicotiana > Nicotiana paniculata. Next base: position 1,906 of record MDKI01016294.1, on the reverse strand, counting down.
AAGTGCATCTCTCAATCTCTCTACGCACTGTCGAAGGATCGATCAGCCCGTCCCAAAAGTGCGGCTCTCAATATAATAATCCTCTCTTGTGCACTGCCGAGGGATCGACCGGCCCGTCCCAAAAGTGCACCTCTCAATATAATACGGCTAGCCTGCTCGCGAATCATACATGCACCTCAAGTGCTCATAAGAATACATACACAAATACAGGGTCTTCATGCTCGCGAATCACTCAAGCGACTCAGGCACCCAAAGTTACACATATCCACATAATAAATTCGTATTTGAGCAAGAAAACCATTTTTCTCAGGAAAATGGTAAAGTCTTTATTAAAAGAAACATGAAATATAGGTTTTGAAATCTTTGTTTTTGAAACTCATTTGTTCATTTTAGTAACACTCCATAATACAACCTAGTGCAGGTACACATATATATTCACAGCGGAGACAATTCTCTTTTTAGAAGGTTGACAATTTACTCCTAATTTCATGCTCAAATTCGTGGTAAAATCCAATTTTCATCAATTCTAGGTTTCCTTGCAATTTCACATTTTTCCCAATTTCTCATATCAAATCTATGTAATAAATCTTCTATTTAACTTGGAAAAAATTAGAAACAACTTACCTTTGATGCTTGATGAAATCCCCCTTGAAATGCTCTCCAAAATCATCCAAGCCAAATGAAAGAAAATGAAAGAAATGGCCAAAATTCGTGTTTAAAGAATTTGCCCATGCTTCATCGAGTTGTATCTTGCACTTGCGCTTTGCAAGTTGTACATCTTATTACAATTTTCCATTGTTGAACACCTTCTATTAAAACACCCATAACTTCTTGTAGAAATATCCGAATAACAATCGGTTTGAAGATTTAGAAACTAGACTTGAAGATCCATAATTTGATAGGTTGTACACCATATAAATCTTTATATATCCCGAGATACGAGCTTCTAAAGTCGGCTCCATGCATCAGAAAATTCTGGCGAAACTGCTTCATCAGCCATCTTCAGTCGGTCATAACTTTTTGGAAAAAACTCCAAATGACAAATGGTTTAATGTTCTGGAAACTAGATTTGATGATATACAACTTTCATATTTTGCAAATTTTCAGATTACTTATAGATCTTATATATACGCTTCCAAAGTTAGCTCGTCGATGCATAAATTGCTGTTCAAAAGTGCAGCAGAAATTTCTGCAATTTTTCTTTCTTTCCTTTTCCGAAATTCATTCCGTTAACCTTCCGAAATCCATCCGAGGCCCTCGGGAACTTAACTAATTATACCAACATGTCCCAAAATATGATACGAACTCGCTCGAGGCCTCAAATCACATCAAACAACGTCGAAATCACGAATCGTAGTCAAATCCAATTCTTTAAGAACTTAGAATTTCAAACTTTTACATCCGATGCCGAAACTTATCAAATCACGTCCGATTGATCCCAAATTTTGTACACAAGTCATATTAGACATTACAGATCTGCTCCAACTTTCAGAATTGGAATCCGACCCCGATATCAAAAAGTCAAACTCTCGGTCAAACTTCTCAAAAACCTTCAAATTTCTATCTTTAGCCAAATGACTTCAAAATGACCCCCGGACATCCGAATTCACATCAGATCACGATCCCAACTCCAGCATCACCATACGAAGCTATTCCCAGACTCGAAATCCCAAAAGTACATGAATATCATTGAAATGCGCTTCAAGCCAAACTTAGGAAATTTCGCAATAATGCTAACTTCCACAATATACACCGAAACGCTCTCGGGTTATCTAAATCCCGATCTGGATATATGCCCAGGTCCGAAATCATCATACGAACCTGCTGGAAACTTCAGATCCTAATTCCGAGGTCGTTTACTCAAAATTCCAATCTTACTCAATTTCTTCAACTTAAGACTTCTGAA
>ML329270.1:1515-39423 GCA_005239505.1 Nicotiana paniculata | reverse complement strand
ACTCGGTTTTTCGCCGAACTGGGGACCCTGGCGTTTGGACCCAAAGGCCTGGCTAACGCCAAGATAGGGCTGGCGTTTCAGCCCTAACGCCTTGCTAACGCCAGGGTAGGGCTGGAGTTTCATCCCTAATGCCAGGTAGGGTTAGGTTGTTTGGCTCTGTCGCCCGGCTATCGCTCGGGTGTCTCCTTTCGCGTACTTTTCGACGTATTTGCATCCTTTTAGCTCCGTTTCCATCTCCAATTCACCTACACATGAAATAAACTCCATTAAGCACATAACAAGTGTAATTTTATCATTAATGCGCATAAAATGTAAGGTATATCACATGTTAAACTATTCAATTTAGTCTCGCATCACGCCACCGATATTGAAAGGCTTGGACCCCAAAAAGTTCGTGCAGAAATTTTTTCCGCTGAGCGCGGCTCCCAAGTCGATCCCTAAGAAGTTCAGCTTGCCCGAGATTCCTAAATTCAATGGAACAATCGACCCGAATAAGCATGTTACCTCTTACACATGTGCCATCAAAGGGAATGATTTAGAGGATGATGAGATCTAATCTTTCTTGCTAAAGAAATTCGGAGAGACCCTGTCAAAGGGAGATATGATATGGTATCACAATTTACCAACTAATTCTATTGACTCATTTGCTATGTCTGCAGACTCTTTCGTGAAAGCACACGCTGGGGCTATCAAGGTTGAGAGAAGGAAGTCCGACCTTTTCAAAGTAAGGTAGAAGGACAATGAAATGGTCAGAGAGTTCGTGTCTCGATTCCAAATGGAATAGATGGACCTACCGTAGGTCGCTGATGATTGGGCCATTCAAGCCTTCACCCAAGGACTCAATGTTCAAAGTTCGGTGGCTTCATAGCAGATGAAGTAGAATCTGACAGAGTACCCGGTTGTTACATGGGTCGATGTGCATAACCGGTATCAATCAAAGATCGGGTTCAAAGACGATCAACTTGAGGCTCCTTCCAGGTCTATTTATCCTGTTAGACCCATCGACAGAATCAAGAGAGATATTAACCGTGAACCAAGGTCGAACAGAGATTGGTACAAGCCATATAATAGAGATCGTAGAAGCAGTGGGTCCGGGAAAAGTTCTATGCGAAATGAAAGGAGAAGTGATCGGGGTCAGAGCTCTCGAAGACTGATGAGAAAGAACGGTTTTGACAGGCCAATCGTACATACGGAAGAACCATGATTATCAGAATATAACTTTAATGTTGATGCGGCTACCATCTTATGGCTATCAGACGTATCAAAGATACCAATGGCCTCGACCTTTACTATCTGATCCAGCCCAAAGAGATCCCAACCACATGTGTAAATATCACGGCACTCATGGACACAAAACGGAGGATCACCGACAACTAAGAGAGGAAGTAGCTCAGTTATTCAACAACGGGCACCTTCGAGAATTTCTGAGTGACCGAGCCAAGAATCATTTCAGAAACAAGGATTCTAACAAAAAGAACCTCACGTTATCAACACGATCATTGGTGGAGTCGATGTTCCTCAAGGACTGATGTTGAAATGCACCAAAGTGTCCATCACAAGGGGAAAATGACTCGAGATTACATACCAGAAGGAACCTTGTCTTTCAACGACGAGGAAGCAGAAGGGATCATGCAACCTCACAACGATGCTATGGTAATATCTGTACTCATAAGTAAATCTCGAGTTAAGCGTGTGTTAATTGATCCGGGTAGCTTGGCCAACATCATCTGGTCGAGAGTCATAGAACAACTCGGTCTACAAGATCAAATCATATCCGCAGTCCGAATTCTGAACAGATTCAACATGGCATGTGAAACCATGAAGGGGGAAATAACATTACCAGTCATTGCCATCGGGACCATCCAGGAGGACAAGTTTTATGCGATCGAAGGTGACAGGAGATACAACGCCTTGTTTGGGAGGCCATGGATCTACAACATGAGGACAGTGCCCTCGACCCTTCACCAAGTGTTAAAATTCCTAATACCGGGAGGGATTAAGACGATCTACAGAGAAAAACCAGCTGCAAAAGATGTTTTTGTAGTTGATGTAGTAATTCCTATACCAACACTCGCAACATCAAAGGAACAAAGTTAGGATGCAAAGAAAGAGGCCAAATAGCAATCACCAATATCGGCCTCGAACCAACCTGACAAGCAGGGAACTGACGAAGACTATGATTACGAGGTTCCCCCATGATTCTGACGCTACTAAATCAACGGTTGAAGAGATGGAACATGCCATATTGATCGAACATCTACCCGATTGGAAGGTACACCTTGGCACAGGGTTAACTCCCGAGCTTAGTAAAAAACTCATTAAATTTCTTATAGCTAACATGGATTGTTTCGCCTGGTCCCGTCTTGACATGACAGGGATCCCACCGGAGATAACCACCCACAAGCTAAGACTAGACCCCAAATTCCATTCGGTCAAGTAGAAAAGGAGGCCCCAATCCGTGCTCAAGCACGCTTTCATCAAGGACGAGGTATCTAAACTACTTAAAACAGGGTCCATTTGGGAGGTTAAATACGCGTACTAGTTAGCAAACATAATGGTAGTCCCTAAAAAGGGGAAAAATTAAGAATGTGTGTAGATTATAAGGATTTGAACAAAGCGTGTCCCAAGGACTCCTTCCTTCTTCCCAACATCGATCGCATGATCGATGCCACGGCCTGCCACGAGATCCTCAGTTTTCTCGATGCCTATTCCGGGTACAACCAAATACGGATGGACCCGGATGATCAGGAAAAAACCTCTTTCATCACTAAGTACATCACGTATTGCTATAATGTGATGTCATTCAGATTAAAAAAGTTGGTTCCACTTATCAACGCCTAGTAAACCGGATGTTTGACGAATAAATAGGAAAATCGATGGAGGATTACATTGACGATATGTTGATTAAGTCCCTGCGAGCAGAGGACCATTTGAAACATTTGCAGGAGACCTTCAGCATATTGAAGAAGTACAATATGAAGCTAAACTCGGAGAAGTGTGCGTTCGGAGTTGGATCACGTAAATTCCTCGGTTCATGGTATCCAATTGAGGAATCGAGATCACTCCGACAAAATCAAAGTCATCAAAGATATCATGATCGTGGACAATGTGAAGGTTGTGAAAAGATTAATCGGACACATAGCCAGCCTAGGACGATTCATCTCGAGGTCCTCGGATAAGAGTCACTGATTCTTCTCGCTACTCATAAAGAAGAATAATTTTTCATGGACCCTAGAGTGTCAACGAGCCCTGGAGGAACTCAAATGGTATTTATCGAGCCCACGACTACTTCATACACCGAAAGCAGATGAAAAAATTGTACTTGTACTTGGCAGTATCAAAAATGGTGGTAAGTGGAGTCCTGGTCCGAGAAGAACAAGGTACTTTCCAATTTACTATTAGCAGGACCGTAGGTGAGGCCGAGACTAGGTACCCTCACCTAGAAAAACTGGTGTTCACTTTGTTGAGCGCCTCTAGGAAACTAAAACCTTATTTTCAATGCCACCCCATATGTGTTGTGACAACTTACCCGTTGCAAAATATTATGCACAAACCCGAGCCCTCAGGACGATTGGCCAAATGGGCTGTGGAAATCAGTGGGTACGATATTGAATATCGACCCCGGACAGCCATCAAATCTCAAATTTTGGTAGATTTTGAGGCCGACTTTACACCGGCCCTAATACCCGAGGTCAAAGAGAGTTGTTGGTAAACTCGGGGACGTCCTCGGGAATCTAGACCCTCTTTACGCACGGTGCCTCAAACACAAAAGGGTTTGGACTCGACATCATTTTGAAGCCACCAACATGAAACGTAGTTAGACAATCTATTCGGACTGTATATTTGACCAACAACGAGGCCGAAAATATGAGGTCATGGTTGCAGGTTTGGAACTAGACAAAGGCTTAGGGCGGAGGTGATCAAAGCTAAGTGTGAATCCCTTCTCGTGGTAAACCAAGTTAATGGAACATTCGAGGTCAGGGAAGAATGAATGCAAAGATACCTGGATAACTTGCAGGTAGCATTACATCGGTTCAAGGAGTGGACCTTACAACATGTACCCCGAGACCACATAGTGAGGCCGATGTTCTTGCTAACTTAGGGTCATCGATCGAAGACAATGAGCTTAATTCAGGGGCAGTAGTACAACTCATGAGATCAGTGGTGGAAGAAGGTCATGCTGAGATAAACTCTACAAGCCTGACTTAGGATTGGAGAAACAAATATGTAGAATATTTGAAGGCTGGAAAACTGCCCTCGGATCCAAAAGAATCAAGGGCCCTCCGTACAAAGGAAGCCCAGTTTTGTTTGTCCGAGCATGGAACCTTGTTCAGGAGAATGCTAAATGGCCCACTGGTAATATGTCTAGGACCAGGAGATACCAAATATGTTCTGAGGGAAATTCACGAGGGCACCTGTGGTAATTATTCAGGCGCGGAATCATTCGTTCGAATGGTGATTAGAGTAGGGTGTTACTGGATCGATATGGAAAAGGATGCGAAAGAGTTCGTACGAAAATGTGATGGGTGTCAACGACATGCTCTGATTATACACCAACCTGGGGAGCTACTGCATTCGGTTTTATTGCCATGGTCGTTCATAAAATGGGGAATGGACATCGTCGGCCCCCTTCCATGGGCACCCGGTAAGGACCAATTTATTTTATTTATGATTGACTATTTTTCTAAGTGGGTAGAAGTTGTAATGCCCCAAAATCGAAGGACGAGACCGGCGCCCAACCGGATGAACCCGGTCAAGCGAACCTGTATTTTCCTTTCCTACCCGATGCATTTCCCCGTGTTCATAATGTACATTTTATAAGTGAAACAGCAAAATAGAATCAAGCATGCGGTTACCACATAAATTCCTTTCTTCTTTTGACATTTTCAACATTAGATATTACCAAAACATATATACTAAGTACAACATTCCCGATATGGGACCACGGTTACGTGTAAGTACAACAACTACCCTAAATATGTTTACAACCCACATAGTGTCTATGGAGCCTCTAAGAGTATGCAGAAGGATACATAGACGTGCGGTAACAAGGCCCCGGCTATACCTCAAAAGGAATGACATAAACAAAATGAGTCAACATGATTTACACACAGCCCCAAGAGGAAGTGAGGCTCACCAAGACTGCTAAAGAGATGGAGGGAAAGGCACCACTAAGGACGATCAGCGCTACCAGCTACAGAACCACCTACATCCATTTAAAAGATGTAGCGCCCCCGGAAAAAGGGACGTTAGTACCATTGAATAGCACTAGTATGTATGAACAAACCTACTCCTAGATAGGATAAACATCAACAGTCAACACAAATAGAGGCATCAGATAACAATACACCGAGGCAAGGAAACCCTCATCCCGCTTTGTCATCTTTTGGTTAATGTACTTTTAAGTTCATCTTGTTATTATTTTTACTGATCCACCGTGTCGTTTTCACACAGAGTCCGATCTCTGCCCGATCGGCTTAGCCATCCTAGGTGAGGTCTGAATTTCAATCACATCACATATAACCACCACGGCTTGTTCTCACGGAGTCCGATCTCTGCCCAAATCTGCTAGGCTAACACCGTGGCTTGTGCACAATACACGGAGTTCGATCTATGCCCGATCGCTAGGCCATCTCAACTGTAAACAGTGACGACAATAATCATCATCAAATCATAATCATATCACAATATCAAGTCATCCATGTGTACGGTATGGAGTCCGATCCCAGCCAGACCGGATAGGCCTTCTCACCCCTAAGACATTATCCTGGTACAATTATGGGTGTTTTAGATCACTTATATCAATTTTAACCTTTTTGATCCCCAACACATATTGTTCTATGATTCGTCTTTCATATAATTGCAATCCTTTGATTCACTTTTCACAATAGTTCTTCCTTTAATCCATATTATATAACCATCCCTTCCATTAATTCATGTTTCACAACAATTCAACCTCATGCTTCCAAATGTGCCAAGCTACCCATGGATTTCTGACTAAGAGCGTCGGCTACCACATTCGCCTTCCCTGGATGGTACAAAATATTCATATCATAGTCCTTGAGCAATTCTAACCACCTCTGTTGCCTTAGGTTCAACTCCTTCTGCTTGAATAAATACTGAAGACTCTTGTGGTCTGTGAGCACGTCCACATGGACCCCATAAAGATAATGCCGCCAGATTTTTAATGCAAACACAACCGCCACGAGCTCTAAATCATGTGTCGGATAATTATTCACGTGATCCTTGAGCTGCCTTGAAGCATACGCTATAACTTTACCACATTGCATCAACACACACCTCAAACCAACCCTTGAAGCATCACAATAAACTACAAATCCCTCCGAACCTTTTGGCAAGGTCAACACTGGTGCCGAAGTCAATTTCAATTTCAATTCCTGGAAACTCATTTCACAAGCATCGGACCAATGGAACTTAACCCCTTTCTGCGTCAGCTTAGTCAATAGAGAGGCGAGGCTTGAGAATCCCTCCACAAACCTCCGATAATATCCAGCCAAACCCAAGAAACTGTGAATCTTTGTCGGGGTCATTGGTCTAGGCCAATCCTTTACCGCTGCAATCTTTTGGGGATTAACCCGAATCCCTTCCCTATAAACAACATGGCCCAAAAAGGTGATTTATTCTAGCCAAAACTCACATTTTGAAAACTTTGCATACAATTGGTGCTGATGAAGAGTCTGCAAAACTGCCCTAAGGTGATTAGCATGATCTTCCTGACTTCGCGAATAAATGAGGATGTCGTCAATGAGTACAATCACAAAGGAGTCAAGAAACGGTTTGAAAACCCGATTCATAAGATCCATAAAAGTTGTTGGGCATTGGTTAGCCCAAAAGACATTACCAAGAATTCGAAGTGCCCATAACGAGTCCTAAAGACGGTCTTAGGAATATCTTGCTCTCTGATCTTTAACTGGTGATACCCGGACCGTAAATCAATCTTCGAAAAGAACCTAGCACCTTGCAATTGATCGAATAAATCATATATCTGAGGCAACGGGTATTTATTCTTGATGGTGACCTTGTTGATCTAACGGTAATCAATACACATCTGAAGCGATCCATCCTTCTTCTTGACAAATAGAACCGGTGCGCCCCAAGGCGACACACTAGGCCTAATGAATCCTTTTTTCTAACAGATCCTTCAATTGCTCTTTTAACTCTCCCAATTCTGCTGGCGCCATTTGGTAGGGTAGAATAGATATTGGCTACGTATCTGGAAATACATCAATCCCAAAATCGATCTCTCTATCTGGTGGAATCCCAGGAAGCTCGTCCGGAAAAACCTCAAGAAACTCATTCACAACAGGAACGGATTCGGGAGCAGGCACCTCTGAAGTGGTGTCCGCAACACGTACCAAGTGGTAGATACAACCCTTCCTGATCATCTTCGAGGCCTTAAGGTAGGAAATAAACCTGCCTCTTGGCACAACATCATTCCCCTTCCATTCAATAACTGGTTCCTCAGGAAACTCGAGCCTCATAATTCTTGCTCGGCAGTCGAGTTTAGCAAAGCACGAGTATATCCAATCCATCCCCATAATCACATCAAAATCCACCATTCCTAGCTCAATAAGATCGGCCGTGGTATCCTGACCACACACCGTGACAACAAAATTCCTATAGACTCGTCCGGTCGTAATAGAATCACCAACCGGAGTCGACACGGAGAACGGCTCATGAAGTTGTTCGGGTTCTACCCCAAAACTTGAAGCAATAAAGGGAGTAAAATATGACAAAGAAGACCCGGGATCAATAAGAGCATAAACATCATGTGTTTGAATAGTCAGAATACCTGTGACAACATCTAGAGAAGCCTCCACACTCTGGCAACCACTCAAAGCATAGAACCGACAGGGTCCTCCCTGACCTCGGGCACCACCACTGGCTGCGCCATGCCCTGCTGGTGCTGAAGGTCCTCGGGCTGGTGGGCGTGCGGAAGATGTAACAACTGAAGAACTAGATGGCTGGGCAACACCCCGTCCTCCACCCTGGCTGGATGAAGGGCAGTCCCTATGAATATGACCCCTCACCCCACAACCATAGCATACTGGCCGATCCATATAATAGGGCCCGTTATGAAACCTCTCGCACTTGGGGCATGGGCCCCTCTGCTGCTGCTGGAATCTCCCACCTGAACGGCCTGGCTGATGGAACCCCCTGCCGCCAGAACTGGCCCCAAAACGACCTCCCTGCTGATGATGATGGCAACGCCCTGGTGATAGGGCACTAGCTGATGACTGAGCATGACACTGAGATGGTCCTGATGACCCTCTCCCAGGGACTTGTCTCCCTCCCCCAAAGGAACCCCTATGGTTTCCCACCGACCGGGTTCTACTAATACTCTCTCTCTCCATCCTTATCTTCAATTTCCGAGCATCCGTAACCTGGGAAAATCCTACAATCTTCCCATAGTTCATATTTGAATGCAGAGCAGCTGTAGAAGCTTCATTAATAACCAAGGGAGCAAGGCCCTGAACAAACCGGCGAACTCTGGCCTCCATAGTCGGCATCATGTGGACAGCATACTTGGACAAGCGCACGAACTCCATATGATACTCCCACACACTCCTATTTCCCTGCTTGAGGACCTCAAATTCTGTAGCGCGGGCTTCCATGGTCTCGGCAGGCAAGAAATGGTCCATGAAAGCACCTACAAACTCATCCCACCTCGCCGGAGGGCTCCCCTCCCCACAGGAATCCTCCCACATCTCAAACCACAAATACGTTGCTCCCCTCAAACGATAGGAAGCTAACTCGACCCCCTCTGTCTCTGTATCCTTCATAACCCGGAGAGTCTTGTACATCTCATCTATAAAATCTTGAGGGTCGGCCTCCGGGTCGGTGCATGTGAACTCTGGAGGGGCTAACCGGGGAAGCTGGTTGACCCTGGAACCTGAAGAATCCCCTTGCTCACTAGAGGATGCAGGTAAAGCATGTGATCTTTAGTCCTGGGAGCCCACTAACTGAGTCAACATCTGAATAGCTCCCCTGAGGTCCCCATCAGAAATATCGGAACCGGAAGCTGGGACAGAAGAGATCAGGAAAATCAGCGGGAGGGACTGGAGCAGGAATAGGATTATTCTGTCCTGGGATGGAAAAATCAGGCAGATTCAAGGTCGGAGAATCATTCTCGCCCGCACCATCAGATAAAGAATTCACGGCCACTCCTCGGGTGTCATTGGCCTCTAGGCTGAGTCGACTCTTCTTGGGTGCCATTTACTGAAAATTAGAACAATGCACAAGTTAGGGATAAACAACCCCACCTTCCACCACATCGCACGATATAGAATAGCAATAAAAGGGTACTTTCCTAAATGTCCATGCAGCCCCCTAATTATAGATGTGGTCGACAACACACCGATAAGAAGGGCTCTACTAGACACGGCTCCGAGACATCCTAGGACACTTTTAAAACCTTAGGCTCTGATACCAAGTTTGTCACGCCCCAAAATCTAAGGACGAGATCGGCACCCAACCGGATGAACCAGGTCAAGCGAACCTTTATTTGCCTTTCCTACCCGACGCATTTCCCCGTGTTCATAATGTACATTTTATAAGTGAAAGCAAAATAGAATCAACCATGCGGTTACCACATAAATCCCTTTCTTCTTTTGACATTTTCAACATTGGATATTACCAAAACATACATACTAAGTACAACATTCCCGATACGAGACCACGATTACGAGTAAGTACAACAACTACCCAAAATATTTTTACAACCCACATAGTGTCTACGGAGCCTCTAAGAGTATGGAAAAGGATACATAGACGTGCCAGTAACAAGGCCCCGGCTATACCTCAAAAAGAATGACATAAACAAAATGAGTCAACATGATTTACACACAGCCCCAAGAGGAAGTGAGGCTCACCAAGACTGCTGAAGAGATGGAGGGAAAGGCACCACCAATGGCGATCAGTGCTACCAGCTACAGAACCACCTACATCCATTTAAAAGATGTAGCGCCCCCGGCAAAAGGGACATTAGTACCATTGAATAGCACTAGTATGTATGAACAAACCTACTCTAGATAGGATAAACATCAACAGTCAACACAAATAGAGGCATCAGATAGCAATACACCGAGGTAAGGAAAAACACAAACAAGAGTTATTACAACCCTCATCCCGCTTTGTCATCTTTTGGTTAATGTACTTTTAAGTTCATCTTGTTATTATTATTACTGATTCACCGTGTCATTTTCACACAGAGTCCGATCTTTACCCGATCGGCTTTGCCATCCTAGGTGAAGTCTGAATTTTAATCACATCACATATAACCACCGCGGCTTGTTCTCACGGAGTCTGATCTCTGTCCAAATCTGCTAGGCTAACACTGTGGCTTGTGTACAACACACGGAGTCTGATCTCTACCCGATTGGATAGGCCATCTCAACTGTAAACAGTGAGGACAATAATCATCATCAAATCATAATCATATCACAATATCAATTCATCCATGTGTACGGCATGGAGTCCGATCCCAGCCAGACAGGATAGGCCTTCCACCCCTAAGACATTCTCCTGGTACAATTATGGGTGTTTTAGATCACTTACATCAATTTTAACCTTTTTGATCCCCAACACATATTGTTCTATGATTCGTCTTTCATATAATTGCAATCCTTTGATTCACTTTTCACAACAGTTCTTCCTTTAATCCATATTACATAACCATCCCTTCCATTAATTCATGTTTCACAATAATTCAACCTCATGCTTCGCATTTCACATCCTTACCATCTCTTTACCCACATTTCATATCATAGAAACTTTTGATTCATATTTCATACCATTCTAGTCTTTCATAATTACCACACCCACCATATGCAAGGATCACACACATAGTAGAAGAAGGAATAAAATGATCACAACTCATATACTCAAGTAGCACAACGATATGGTATTAGCATGGAATGACATAGAAGCAAAGATTCCTCAATTAGGCATATAGAAATCATAAATTCCATAGATATCGACAAGAGAATCATACCCGAAAAGTGAGCACCATGGGTTTATCCTATGAGGATTAGTGTTAGCCATACATACCTTGAGTTGGAATTTCTCTATAATTTCTATCCAAAATCACCGGACCTTCTAAAGCCTTCAATATAATTTACAATGTGACACATTCAAACTTAGAGTTAGGAACCTTGGACTAATTTGGTCATTTTATCAATTACTATGTGGTCCTTTAGATTAACTAACCCCTTTTTAGTGAAAGAATGCCCTAGCTTACTTCCCTTTTGCTAGATTATGGAAGATTATTCACATGCATGCAAGGTTTCACTTCTTATTTTCAAGACCCAACGTATGTGTGTTTTATTCTTACACAAAATCTGAGAAATTAGGGAAATAGGGTGAAGACTTACCTCTTTGAGTGAAGAAGATGACAATAACTTGATAATTTCCGGGCTTGAGTGATTTTGGAAAACCAAATTGGATGATGTTGAAACCTTCTCTCTCAAGAACTCTCTTCTTCTCTCTCTATTTTTGGTCAGAAGATCGTTAAAAATGAAGGGAAGAGGTGTTTTATAAAACAGGGGTTCGGGTTCTAAATTTAGAAAAAAGGAGCTCCGACACAGGGATGCGGTCAAGAATGCAATCGCATTCCTGTTATGCGATCCGCATTCCTGTCACATAAACGGCCCTCAAAATGGGCCAAAAGAAGACCGGACTGCCCGGGTATGCGACCACTATGTGCTCCGCATACCTGTTATGTGATGGCATAGTGCGTCGCATAACCTCCCTCGCAAAAACCATGGGGCAAGAATTCGACAACTATGCAGCCTGTATTCGTGAAATGCGATCGCATTGTAGACCGCATAGTTGTCCTCAAAATGGATAGAAAACTGTCCAGGTATGCGACCACTATGCGGTCCGCATACCTGTTATGTGATCGCATAGTGCGCCGCATAACGAGAAATTTTTGGAAAATTTTAATCTTTCAAGTTCTGGTATACTTTTTACTCAAAATAGGACCGTTTTAAGAATTTCTACAGTTATAACAGCACAGCGACCTACTCGGGCATTATTTTTGACATAGAAATTTACGGGTCTTTATAGAAGCCCAGGCATATGAGAAGGTCATGGAGAAGGAGGTCTTCAATTTCATTTGGGACCACGTCATATGTCGGTTCGGAATGTCGGCCGAGATCGTGTGCGACAACGGAGAAAAATTCATCGGTAGCAAAGTAACCAAATTTCTCGAAGACCACAAGATCAAAAGGATCGTATCAACACCCTACCATCCTAATGGTAACGGACAAGCCGAATCAACCAAGAAAACCATACTCTAGAGCCTTAAAAAGAGGTTGACCGACGCTGAAGGAAAATGGAAGGAAATCCTACCCGAAGTCCTTTGGGCATATTATAAGACCTCGAAGACCAGTACCGGAGCCACTCCGTTCTCATTGGTTTACAACGCTGAAGCTCTAATACCAGTCGAAGTCGGAGAACCAAGTATCAGATTCTGATATACAACAGAGGAATCAAATGACAAGGCCATGAATACGAGCCTGGAGCTATTGGATGAAAGGCGCGAAGCCACCCTAGTTCGGTTGGCTGCCCAAAAGCAACGGATCGAGAGATATTACAACAGAAGGGCCAACCTTCGATATTTCAACATCGAGGACTTAGTGCTAAGGAAGGTCACGTTGAACACCCAAAACTCAAGCGAGGGAAAGTTGGGACTAAACTGGGAAGGGCCATATCATATCATCAAAATCACCGGAAAAGGGTCCTACAAACTCGGAATGATGAACGGCGAACAACCACCAAGAAATTGGAATATAACTCACTTGAAATGATATTATTTCTGAGGTACGACCCCATTCATTTTCTTTCTTACATTTTGGACTAACACGTGCAGGTAATCGACAAGGGACATACAAAGTTTTTAGGCATGAAAGCACGCGTTGCACTCTTTTTTCCTTGAATCGGTTTTGTCCCAAATGGGTTTCCCGACAAGGCTTTTAACGAGGCAATAGTGGATAGTTCTAACTTAGAATCAAAGACCGGTCCTGAACCGATATTGAAGATCATATTACCAATATTCGAGGCTTCTCTATAATCAACCTCGAGTATTGGGGGCATTACCCTTGGATATAGACTTTAGCAAGGCAAGAAACTTCGTAACTGAAGGGTCTCGATTGATATGATTTATTGTAAGGTCCAAATTGTCAAATGAACTTTTCCCACATAGGTTGCTCGAACCTCTACACAAAGCATGTAACACATATATTACTATTATGAACAAGAATAAAGAGAAGTCTCTTCCTTGCAATTATCTTGTCCTTTAAAATTTCTTCTTTACATTTCTTAAGGAAGTCCATGCTTCCGATCGCCTAAAGATAACGAGCCCAAGGGTCACTTTAACCTGAGTTCGAACAATCACTCTCTCACTCGGGGACTGCCGTCCAAAAATAAATTCTAAAGGTACAAGCTATTATACCTCGGAGGGATTAGGCAATCCCCTAATTTTAAAGGCCACGGCCACCTCCACTCGGGGACTGTAATCTTAGGCAAGCCTGGATAACTCGGTAAAGCAAGCCCACTAGGAGACTCCCGAACTAAAAGGCTACTGCAATTTTAACACGGCTCGGAGACATCCGAGACTCGTAACAAAAACTAGGCCTTCAAAAAGAAAATTTTTCATAACTGGTTCTAAAGGCTACCCTCTACAAACTATAATCTAAATTACTTACTTTAGGAGAAAGTTTCCGGTAACACCGAACCCCCAAGATGCCTTAAAATATAATAATTTAAAGTCAAGGTTTGTTTGAACCTTCGAACATAACCTAATTATTTCATGCTAAGGCATTTCGATCTTTGTGAATACAAATAATAAAGCAAAGGGAGAAATTCTGAAATTTGTGAAAGGGAAAGAAAGCCTTATATATATTTATCCAAGATTCTTTTTACAAGGGGCAAATGGCCCCGATACAAAATTCTACATCGGCCAAAACGGCCTCAAAAAAGAAAAAAAGACAAAAACGTCTGAAAAGATCCTAAGTAGCCTAGTCTTCGCCTGGAGCCGTGTCATCACCTTCGGGGTCTCCGCCACCTTCGGTTTCATCCGAATCATCAGAACCCTCAGAATCCTCCTCCTCGGGATAAGTCAACTTCATTGCCTTGGCTTCGGATACCTTGGCATTCTCGATTTCAGCCAACAGGTCAAAAACACGAGCTCGAACTCCCTCGAAGGCCTCCGTTCGGGATTGCGACTTCATTGGCCTGAGTTTCCTCGGCACTGGCCTTATGCTGGTCCACCCTCTCATCAGCCTCAGCCTTGACCATAACAATCTCCGACTTGGCCGCCTCAAGTTCCTTGGCTAGATTTTCTTGGCTGGAAACCGTCGAGCTCAGCTGAGACTGGATCTCCTCGATCTTTTTGGCCTGAACCAAGGCTGTTTCTTCTACAACCCGGAGTTGGACCTTACTCGAAGCCAGTTGCGCCCGGGCAGTCTCCTTTTTCGATGCTATAAGGTCCATGTTTCTTTTATTCTTAGGCCTCAGCTTTCACCATATCCACCTCCGCTTGGAGATGCTCGATCTGGTCAAATTTCTTTTGAACCTGCATGTTCGGGTAATTAGCCACTATGTTTGAATCATCGTCACTAACTTTAAACACTCATCTTACTTGCTCGACCAGGTCAGCGTGCTCCTTCCGAATTGCTTCTAGCTCATCTTGAAGTTTCTCACTAAGAGGCTTATAAGCGTCCCTCTTCTCAGTAAGCTACCAAGTTTCGGCCTCGTGTTGGTTTAACTCTTCCCGATATCGGAGAAAAGTTTCATGATGAAGCACCGAGGCCTGCAAGCACAAAGAGAAATGTTACAATTGTTTGCGACTTAAATCTAAGTACATAATAAAGAGACATTTGAAGTTACCCGATTTAACGACTGTTGAGCTTTGTTCAACAGGCAGATCGCTTCCACCTCGTCCATCTTGGCCTGGTCCTCTTCGGTAAATAAGCACTGAGATAGCTGGCAACCCCCACAGGGGCGGAGAGAACCCGAGAATCCTCCGGGATAGACATATTAATTGACCGCTTACAGTCAAGGATCTGCACTTGGAGCTGGGAACCGGTCCACTAATCTCGAACTTAAAGAGGACCCGCTGGCTCCCGAAGAGGATTCCTTCTTTGGTACCGGTAAGTCACCCAACCGAGTGACATCCTCCGAGGCGATAGACTCTAAGCAATCTAAGAAGTTATTGAAAGAATCTTCCGCCCCTTGAGGCCCCTCGTTTGAGCGTCCTTTCAGCATATGGGCCTCGTTGATCATGGAGTCGGTAAATAAAGGTGACCTAGAGAGATCTGTTACCCCAAATGCATCATTCGAGGCACTTTTCTCTGCTCGAGGAGTACCGGCCATGATCTCCTTGTCGACCTCCCCAGCTCAGGGAAAAATGGCCTCATACCTCCCTGGTTCAGAGGCTTCGGCCACTGCCTCTTCATCGGCCACCATGGTTGAGACAGTTCGATATCGCTTCTCACGCGGGTCATCAACGCTGAAGATTGTTCTTATTCATCTTCAAACTCGTCCCTCAGTCAATTCAGTGAGTTCGATGGGACCTCCCGTGCGTTGGCATCTTCCTTGCATTTGGGCACCAACCTCCTTTTTGGTTTCTTCTTCTCCGAGTTTTGGGAACTCGAAGCCCCTTTCCTTTTCTTCTCTTTATCCTGCCTCGGATCAGATGGTTTGGGGAAGATGTCTTTATCTACGGACGGTGGCCTCATTTCAACATCTTTGGGAAGGCCTGCAAAGGAAGGAAAAGTGAGAAAGATCACGGCAAGAAAACTAAGTGTCATTCATTCAGTAGTGGAATCTCATAGTGTGAACTGGCCTCCCACCGGCCTTTGAAAGTTCACGCATCACACACTCGGAATAGGGCTTCTATGACACGATGCCCTCAGCCCACTCCTTGAGTCAATGAACTGCATCTGGCATCCGAGCAACAGCTGCACCATGAAACATCGACCCAAAAGCAATAAATGAAATCTTAAAGGCAAGGTTATACTTACGTTTCATGTTTCATTTCTTAGGAAATGGCATACCTTCGGCCGGGATTAAATTCGAGGTTTTCACTCAAACGAATCGACCCAACCAGCCTCGATCCCGATCCTCATCTATGCTCGAGAATGGGGCCTTAGTGGCCCGATGCGCTAGTTTTATTTTTCACGACTCAAACCGAAGGGCCACGACGGGCCTCTGGTGCCTCACCTATCCTTGCGTACCAATTTGCAACAAGGGACTCTGAACGCATAATGTCATACTTTGGCCATGGGGCCACATTGCAAGATAATTTGTGAAGTAAAATATAAAACTGAATAGAAACTAACACCGACTAAACATCAACATAAAGCTGGGCCGACAAGGCCGTCATAACTACTACAGCTGACAAACCAACAAAATATACATATAAGGCCTATGAGCCCAATATACTATACTAACTGACACGATATCTCTACAAGCCTCTACTGATGATCGGAGCAGGGCCCCGACCTACCCATAACATATATACATATATACACAAGATGTACACAAAACTCTAGACCCGACAACTCTGAAGGACGTGGAGCTTACCGATCAAGCTGAACTCGGGCAACACCTACTGAGGAGGTATACTCGTTTATATGTTTGCATCTGCACGCATGAAATGCAGCGTCTCCAGAAAAAGGGACGTCAGTACGAAATAATGTACCGAGTATGTAACGCAATAAAATAACTGAAAGCTAAAGCAGAACTGACAACTGAAAGTAACTGGGAGTCAAAGATGATTTGGAGATATACTTACCTGTTGATACTGGCTCAAATCTCTCAATATAATAAGTAAAATAAATGTCCGACCCCATAAGGCTCGGAATGTGTAACTGCTCCGCCGTATTAGGCTCGCTCATAGGCACTCGGCCATACTAGGCTCTGTATCTCAGCTATTCTGGGCTCACTCATAGGTGTTCGTTTGCAGTAGGCTCGGTATATAACTTACCATCTGATCTCAGGTTGCCCAATAGGGGCCTCCCCATCGATTATAGCTCGATGGTGGTGAAAATACTGTAACATTTTATATATATAGACCCTCTTCTCTCTTGACTAGAAGAAGACAATACTTAATTGAATATAAAGTCCTGATAAGGAGATTATTGTAACTTATGAGACTAGGATAATGTATATAAATTCAGGAGTATGAACTTCTCTTTATGACTTGTTATCAAACACATGTACTTATGAGATCATGCCAAAATGAAGGAAGGGCTTAGCCTTAACATACCTGCACCGATTCTCCTGATAATCCCTCTAACACAGGTCTTTTGCAAGAAAAAATGTGACGACGGATCGAAGTAGGAAAAATACGTATGATGTTCTTGAGAAAGATTATACCGGGCTCTCTTAGAATTTGCAATTAAACTATGACTGATGTCACCAACATCTCTATAACATTTTACAAGCATAATAAGCAAGAGAATAAACTACTAACAAACCTTTAAACTAATAAGAAGTCTAAAAGGTCATGAAGTAGTCATATGACCCTTGCTAAATGTTACCACTCTCCAAATTGCCACCTTTTATGTGACTTTAAGAGTCACCATTTCTTAATGCAAGGCTGCCATGTTGATGGTTATCCATTCCCAACAATTAACCACTAACATCTTAATTAATTATTAATCTCCCAGTAAAATCAATAATTACCCAATTATCCACATATTTAATAATTATCTCAAATTACTTATAATACTACTCACTCTTAACACACCGTATACATCTTACTATCATGGTCACATGCTAACTTGTATGGAACTAGTCCATAAATACGGGGTATTATAGCTTAGACCGTATTTTATCTCAAAATGTCGAACTTCGACGAAACTCATTTTCTTCGATTTGCTTACCCTCTCTCCTTCACGAATTTACTTATCACTTGTTTGAAATAGCATAATACTTATAATCTCAAAACAATCTCATCCCAAGCTTACGTCGATTAACTTACGACAAAACTTTATTGTACGAAAATGCGGGAGGTAACATCACATTTACGAGCTTTCATCAATTTATTTATGGCGTTATTTCATGTACGAAAACATGTGGTGTAATGTCATTCCCCCTTTGGAACATCCATCCTCGAATGTTGACAAATGCACTTATCATGTTTATAACCTATGTCTTCCGAATACTTTAGTACTCTCCTTGCCATCTAGGAAACTGTTTTGTGAATAACTCCAAAGGCCAGGGCATTCCCCCCTTTAAGACTCTTTCTTACACCACGACTTGTAGTCGGAATCATTCCAATCTCGTAACTGTTGCTACCTTCTGTCATGCAGCATGTACCAATTTTTCCTTGTGTGTGCGCCTATGCGACTCTTCCCTCCATATTTTTCCTCCAGTTTCTAGCCAATCTCTAGGCCTCACTTTGTGAACATATATAGAGTCTCACAAGATGCCCCCCTGGGCATCTATAGGTTTGTTGAAGTTCTTCGCTCGGTACCTTGTTGGACTTACCGATATTGTTGTATCTTATTTCATTGACCCAATTATCCATTTGTATGACTTCACCGAATCTAGGTAGGCCATACTATACTATAACTCTTACTTCAATTTATCGCTACTAAGGTCTGTTTCCAAACTCTAGGTTACTGTCGTTGCTTATCATATATGTGTAAATCTAAGTCCTTTAATGATTCTTCATTATTGTGCATCTTAAGAATGATGGCCTAATCTCACCTCATACTTTGTAACTTTTATCCATCCATTGTTGATTCACCTCAATATTGATCTACAATCTACCACTGATAACTTGAAATCTCTTACGTAATCACTAGGGCTCACGTTGCATCGAGGAACATTAGAAGTGATTTTCCTTATCCACCTGGGGCGATACTGTTCTTCCATAACCCTATTTCATATCATAGTCATCCTAATGTGATTCACCTTATATGGGTATTTTAATCTTGTACAATTCATGAAATCCTTTTTTTTCAAATCATTACTCAATCGAAGGCCCAAAGATCATCATGTATTTACCCCAATTACACCCTCATTCTACTACCAGGGCAACATTCCATCTCTTCTAAATGCTACTAGTCTTAGACTCCTTTGAGTTCATTCAGGCTATACTGAGTTTTCTATAATTTAGAAAAAAAATCAGCTCTCTTGTTTTCATGGGCTTAATCCCGAGGACTTATCCATTTTTGTTATCTTCTTACTCGCCTTTCCTTATCCTTACTCGTTCCTTCTTAAAACCTTGTCGCTCTACCATACTTTAGCTTATGACCTACACATATCTATTTATACTACTCGCAACCTTCCTTCAACTTGCTTGTACCATAGATTTCCTTGTGTCACTCTGGAACATCAAGCGAGACATCGCATCGTCTCTAACTCTTCTTTACTCTCTTAACTAGTCCTCTCGATACCTAGAAACCATAGGCTGGATGATATGCCACTGACGATGCTGCTATCATTCCTGGATACTGAATCCCAGCGCTTCTAGTCTTCTATCCGAAGTATGGACTATTCACAACCTTTTCGCATTTGAGTATCTAGTACATTGTTCACCTTTACCTTACTTGACTTAAAATCTCGCATCACATCTTTTTATAACCTCCCTTCCACATAGGTATGATTCACATAGACAACTTGAAGCATTATAATACTTGCACCTCTGGTGCATACACAATCCGATGGGAGCTTCATACTGACTTTTTATGAGGCCGGTACTCTTCTAACTGGCTTTATCATAGAGCCGTTATAGCATATGGCTATTGTATTATCTCTCTTGTACCTAAGATATTAAATGTGATTCTACAATGTTCTCAATCACGATGTCTGTAATTTTCTGGGTCCAATAATCAGACTCTTGATTTACTTAGTTGATGTAACTCTTTAGTTTCATCTTCCCTATGATCAGCCTTTATGTAGGCTTAAGCTATCTTCCTATCTGCCTCTCATGGTATTAGTTATTACTTTAGCCTTTCATGGGTGCTATGGAATATCCATGATACAATCTTCTAACAACTCAATCCTTTATCTATGACTTGGACTCAATTCTTTCTTTTAACTTATACCGAAATCTTCTTCGGCTATATGATTGTCAACATATATGCTGGATAATACTCTGAAATCTTAAGTGCATTCATAATGTAACTAACTCTAGATCATTGATCGAATAATTCCATTCCTTCGATCTCAGATTTTTTGTAAACATAAGCTATTACCTTTCCTGGTCTTTCTGCCCCTTGTTGCGTGGATACTTAGCTAATCTTAGTTCCCACGCATTCCGGAATTTTCGTGTAACTCATATGATCTCAAATATTACTTTTGATTTTACTTCTCGTTCATTAGTTATGATAGGTGCCACTTTCTTATGGAGTGCGTACAATGTTGTGAGAGTGTTGTTATAAGATAATTTCCTCTTTAGGCCATTGTGCTTAATTGAAGCCTTCTTCCTTATTTCCTCTGCAAGTCTTTCGTTGTAGTACTTAGGGAAGACCCTCTGACTCTTGTAAAGCTGCGAGCTTATCACATCGTATTCCCGATATATTTTTTTGATGTTCGTACTCACCTATAATTATCCTTAGTTACTTACCTCCCCATTCATGTGCTCGTACGGTTGCTTCTGAACTTGAGTTTTGACTGTCTTTCCAGTGGAACTCTATTTTATTTCCATAACACTCATACGGTGCCTTTAACTACCCCGATTCCTATCTGAATATTTCTCAAGGATCACGATATCATACCTACGAGACAGGATTTCCCATGTTGGGGTTCACTATGTTTATCTTGCGCGATCTGTTGATTTGTCTGTAACTTCTTGTCTAGACATGACTAGGCTCTTCCTGAATCAACTACTAACTACTCGTTGGCCCATTCTCATATCAATATTATGTGTAATCTTTCTTGAGTTATTTCCTTTGTCTTAACTTACGCCTCACATTGGCTCCTTATTTATTAGAAAGATCTCGGGCCGGAACCATTACTTCCTCTGCTTGAAGTCGTGCTTGCATAATGTTCTGGAATCATAGCATATTTGTAGGATTTGGATAAGTGCAATCCTATTCCTTTCTCATTTTTTTCGCATTCTTCCTTTATTATTCCATAGTTACTAGAACCACTTAATTCTGACTTAATGCCACATCACTACATATTCCCCCCTTTAGGGGAGTACTAAGATTTAGAGCTATGATGATCTAACTATAGATGTTTTACCTCTTCATCTTTGGCGTCTTTTCACATCATCGTTGACCATTACTCGCCTTGCGGTAATCCTTCTGTACCAAGGATAACAGAATTCCTTACTTACGAGGGTGACACTTAGTATAATTGACACATACAGCCCCTTAAGCTTAACTTTGCTCACATTGCTTGCTTTAGGGAAGCGCCTTCCTGAATGACCTTTAAAGGTTATCCTTATGTTGTCCATTCTATTATCGCTGGAATGCAATCTGAAATTCTCATGATGTCGACCATTATCAAATCACTCAGTCCCTAATTCATGTTTAGTTTATCTTGTTCGCCAGCCCATACTAAATACCATTATTCTATAGGTCTAGCTTTTCCTTCTAGTAATCACGTCAGATTCACAAACTTATTTCTTGAGATGAGGATATGACTTTATGGCCTATACTCTTTTGTTGTCTCAAGGCCTATCACCTCACGACTCTTCCTTCACCTGACTATAGACTCCGTAATACTGTCTTTTTTTATCTACCATTGTCATCCATGTATCACATCTTACTCATAATGCTTCCTTATCTCTCTTCTTATTTCCTTCTGCCTATCACTTTCTTTTGAAGACTTCAACAAGACATTCTTTTTCTTTTAGCTTCCCTTGCTTTATTCATTGGCTCTTCGGGTTGCCTAACATTCTCGCTCTACTAGGGACTGGAGCAATATTAAGGTAATATTTATCCCTCCCAGATTCCAGTGCCTGTCTTTGAATATTCTAGTATTCATATCTAGCTGTACTATTCTAGAGTGCAAAATTTGGGTGTCTCACAAGGAGATCTATTAGCACATTTGCAATATCCTTCGAAAATGTTAACTAACGCAAACAATCCATCCAATGTTTTGGGTTACTTTAACCCCAACTGGATCCTGATATCCCGTCCTTCTCTTAACTATATATGTTGGCTCCCATGAAGCATAACTGAGATGGGGGTGGCCAATTGTACATACCTCTGTTACAATTGAAGGTAACTCAAAATGCTTATATTTCTCTGCTTGAATTATAAATACTATTAATCTTCATTAACTGGGTACCTCGTACCCTTCCTACCTTGCTACTTTTACTTGTTGAAACTTGTATCTATCTTCTGAATCTATTATTCCTTTTTACCGTAAGAGTGGATAGGTATTCTTGCCTTAAGGATCTTTATCAAGAAGCTTACACGTCTTAGTACACACATGATCTGCTGAGTACCTCATATTTATCCATCATAAGAATGATGCAAAAATCGAGTTCCTCTGACTTAACTCTTACACAGTTATATATCTTACCAACCATATTTCTGGATGTAGGCATCATCGTATTATGAATAAGATAGAGTTTAGGAAATTGAGTTCTTACAACTGAGCTCCACCACACGATTTAGAGTAAGAAAAAAGAGTGGCAATCCTAAATGCCCTATAGCCTCCTGCTTATAAGTGTGGTGCACAACACACCCATAAACAAGACTCTACTAGACATGACTTGTAGACTCCCTAGGACAGAACTGCTCTGATACCACTTCTGTCATGACCCAAACCGAAGGGCCGCGACGGGCACCCGGTGCCTCACCTATCCTTGCGCACAAACCTGTGACTAATTGACTTTGAACGCATAATGTCATACTTTGGACATGGGGACACATTGCAAGACAGTTTGCGAAGAAAAATATAAAACTAAATGGAAACTAACGCTGACTAAACATCAATATAAAGTTGTGCCGACAAGGCCGTCATAACGACTACATCTGACAAACCAACAAGATATACATACAAGGCCTACAAGCCCAACATACTGCACTAACTGACAGGATATGTCTACAAGCCTCTACTGATGGATGTAATATGATCGGAACAGGGCCCCAACCTACCCATAGTATATACATATATACACAAGATGTACACAAAACTCTAGACCCGACAACTCTGAAGGACGTGGATCTTACCGATCAAGCTAAACTCGGGGCAACACCTACTGAGGAGGTATACTCGTCTGTCTGTCTGCATCTGCACGCATGAAATGCAGCGTCCCAGAAAAAGGACGTCAGTACGAAATAATGTACCGAGTATGTAACGCAATAAAATAACTGAAAGCTAAAGCTGAACTGACAACTAAAAATAAGTGGAAGTCAAAGATGATCTGGAGATATACTTACCTACTGATACTGACTCAACTCTCTCAATATAATAAGTAAAATAAATGCCCGACCCTATAAGGCTCGGAAGGTGTAACTGCTCTGTCGTAGTAGGCTCGCTCATAGGTGCTCGGCCATACTAGGCTCTGTACCTCGGCCATTCTGGGCTCGCTTCTAGGCGCTCGGCCACAGTAGGCTTGGTATATAACTTACCATATGACTAGAGGTTTCTCAATAGGGTCCTGCCCATTGATTATAGCTCGATGGTGGTCAAAATACTGTAATATTGTATCTATATATAGACTCTCTTCTCTCTTGACTGGAAGAAGACAATACTCAATTGAATATAAAGTCTCGATATAACTTATGAGACTAGGATAATGTATATAAATTCAGGAGGATGAACTTCTCTTTATGCCTCGTTATCAAACATATGTACTTACGAGATCATGCCAAAATTAAGGAAGGGATTAGCCTTAACATACATGAGCTGATTCTCCTGACAATCCCTCTAACACACGTCTTTTGCAAAAAACACATGACGGTGGATCGAAGTAGGGAAAAATCCGTATGATGTTCTTGAGAAAGATTATACCGAGCTCTCTTAGAATTTGCAATTAAACTATGATAGATGTCACCACCATCTCTATAACATTTTTACAAGCATAGTAAGCAAGAGAATAAACTACTAACAAACCTTCAAACTATTAAGAAGTCTAAAAGGTCATGAAGTAGTCATATGACCCTTGCTAAATATTACCACTCTCCAAATTGCCACTTTTTATGTGACTTTAAGAGTCACCATTTCTTAATGCAAGGCTGCCACATTGATGGTTATCCATTGCCAACAATTAACCACTAACATCTTAATTAATTGTTAATCTCCCACTAAAATCAATAATTACCCGATTATCCACATAATTAAGAATTATCCCAAATTACTTATAATACTACTCACTTTTAACACACCTTATACATCTTACTATCATGGTCATGTGGTACCTTGTATGACACTAGTCCATAAATACGGGGTATTATAGCTTGGACTGTATTTTATCTCAAAATGCCAAACTTCGACGAAACTGATTTTCTTCGATTTGCTTACCCTCTCGCCTTCATGAGTTTAATTATGACTTTTTTGAAATAACATAATACTTATAATCTCAATATAATCTCATTCCCAAGCTTACGTCGATTAACTTACGACAAAACTTTATCGTACGAAAATGCAGGAGGTAACATCTCATTTCCGAGCTTTCATTAATTATGGCGTTATTTCATGTACGAAAACATGGGGTGTAACATTATTAATCCCCCTCGATATTGTCGGGGACTGTACAGACGCATGAGGTGATCGATGGTGAAAAGACACTTCTCGATTTTGCTTACGAAGAAGCGGAGGAGAATTACTATGCTCCAGAAAGAGGGATGAATTTGATCGCGGGTCACCTTGTATCTCTTACAGAAGGAGGTGATGACCGAGTCCAAATAGCCTAACGTAAAGGGATAAGTGTAAACACTTAAAAATCCCTCCTTGTGGGTAGTAATCGATTCCTCGGGTGTAGGCACCACCACCACCACATGCTTACCGACCCAATTGCAATCTTCCTTGACCTTGGAGAGGAGACTATCGGTGATCGAGCATATATATCTCGAGATCAGTTCGCACCAACCCGGTACGAAAGAGGTTTTTTCGACCTTGAAATGAGAATCGGTCGGGCACCCCCCAGGAACAAACATCTTCAAGGAGGGCTCCGGTGTCTTTTCCTCAATAGCAGCAAACGGAACATTTTCCTCTTCAGCCGGTCGCGAGCAGAGGGAATTTATTTTTATGGAACGGACTATGAGGTCTTCACCATTTCTTTTTTTTTTCTTTTTGGAAAGTTAAGAGAAAAGAGGAAGTTAAAAGGATATGCTTGATAATTTGGGATAAAGAACAGAAGTTCTTATAAAGTGATTTCAAATCAGAAAATTGATGTTTGGGAATATAGAAATTTCCAAGGTACGAGGGAAAAAGTTTTGAAAGTAAAGTTTGATGAGATAATGAGGGGGTATTTATAGTTTCTCAACGACTTTTCATATCTGGGAGCGGGCGACCAGCAACTGATGAACATTTAATGCCATTAAGACGTGACTGATGAGATAGTTCATCAGTTTTGTCATTTCTGGCGCGAAGTATCAAGACGAGGACCGAGGATCATATCGTTTCTCATCGTTTACTCTCCGAAAAATGAGGGGACGATCTGTATACGGTCGAAACCGAGATCATCTATTGCATGACTGTTATGCCCCACAATATTACGCCGGTATTTTGTCCCGTAGTAGTAAATTACGATGATGTTGTACCCTGCAGTATTGTACGTTGAATTTGTCATAAGGTAATTGACATTATCCCAAGAAAAAGATTATTTGGAGATTATAAGGATTATGCTATTTATAACAAGCGATAAGTACGTGTCATAAAGGATAAAGGGTGCACAAATTAAAGAAAATGAGTTTCGTTGAAAGTGGCCAATTTGGGATAGAATATGGGTCGAGCGATACTACCCGATAATTATGGATTAGTACCATACAAGGTACCATATGGCCGTGATAATATGATACATAAAGTATGTTAAAAATGAGTAGTACTTTTAGGTAATTTGAGATAATTTTTTAATTATACGGACAATTGGTTAATTATCAGATAACGGGACATTACCCAGTTAAATAATAAATAGATAAAAAATTTATAAATTACCCCTCCAAAACGTGGCAAGAATCCACAAATCAAAAAAATGACTAAGTAGTCATAAAAGTCCTAGGTGCCTACCTAAGAATTACTTGAATTTAATAAGAGAATTGGTATTATTCCATTCATCTTGGACAAAACAGAACCAGAGCGTCCAAATCCAAAACAAAAAAACATACTTCACCTTTCCTAGTTCAAAGGCTTCAAGGAGAAGAAGCCTATTTTCGTTCAAACGGTTCCAAGAAGCAGAAGCTTAATCCTATTTTTGGGGTTCTAAGTTCAATCCGCGAAGGTTTCCAACAGAATATTATACGGAGTTTTCCCTACTCCAGGTATGTTAAGGCTATCCCTTATTTCTTTTGGCATGGTCCAAATTATACTAAAGAAACGAGTAAATACACAGTTTCTATAAATTACTCTATTCATAGAAATAGTAGGGGTGTCTATATTCTTGATTCCCCATGAGAATTATTATTATCTTCTGTTCATGGGTCTCGAAAATACGTATGTTGTTAAAGTTTATTTCATGATATTAATTAGAGGCATAATGGCCTTATGACGTGCCGAGAGATTTTATTGACGTATTTCATATGCATTTCATGCATTTACATATGCACATTGACCCATGACCAGATGGCGTTATATACGCTTATATATATGTAAATATATGTATATGGGATATGGGAAAAGGTTACGGCGTTATATACGCACCACCACCTGATCAGCTGGTATATGATGATGATGTTGCCCACAGTGGCTGAAATATGATTCAAACGGCGTTATATACGCGTATATATGTATGTATATTCAAACGGCGTTATATACGCGTATATATGTATGTATATATATGTATATGGGATATGGGAAAGGTTATGGCGTTATATACGCACCACCACCTGATCAGCTGGTATACGATGATGATTTTGCCCATAGTGGCCGATATGATATGATGGGATGCCCTCAGAGGCTGATGATGTTATGAAACATATACCTATGCACGACATGACATTCATACGCATATGCATGATCCTAAAAGTGATTTATGATTTACAATGTTATTCAGACTTACAAGTTGAGTCATGTACTTTATAATCTTCCATGTCTCTTATGTACATTATGTGCCTTACATACTCGGTACATTATTCGTACTGACATCCTTTTTGCCTGGGGACGCTACGTTTCATGCCCGCAGGTCCCGATAGACAGGTCGAGAGCCCTCCAATAGGCTATCAGCTCAGCGAAAGATGTTGGTGTGCTCCATTTGCTTCGGAGTCGCTTGTTTGGTTAGTATGATTTAGACAGGTATTGTTTGGTATGGCGGGACTCTATCCCGACCTTTATGATATTTATGTACTCTTAGAGGCTTGTAGATATATGTCGTATACGTGAAAGATTGTACGGCTTTGCCAGCCTATGTTTTGAGTTTGTAAATGATTATGTTGGCCAATTAGGCCCGTATGTCACGTGTATATGATAAGGTAATAAGAAAGATACATTACGTTGGTACTCGGTTGAGTAAGGTATCCGGTCCCCGTCGAGGCACATCGGTTTGGGTCGTGAAAAAAATAGTATCAGAGCAGTTATGTCGTAGGGAGTCTACAAGCCGTGTCTAGTAGAGTCTGGTTTATGGGTGTGTAGTGCACCACACTTATAAGCAGGAGGCTACAGGGCATTTAGGAATGTCACTCTTTCTTCTTACTCTAGTTCGTGTGGTAGAGCTCAGTTGTAAGAACTTGATTTCCTAAACTCTATCTTATTCGTAATACATCGATACCTTCATTTAGAAAGACGGTTGATAAGGGATTGAATTCGGCTATGGAAGAGTTGAGTCAGAGGAACTCAATTTTTGCATCATGATTATGATAGATAAATATGAGGTATTCAGCAGATCATGTGTATACTAAGACGTGTAAACCTCTTGATAAGGAACCTTAAGGCAAGAATATTTATCCACCTTTATGGTTAAAGACAATGAGAGATTCAGAAGATAAATACAAGTTTCAAGAAGTAAAAGAATCAAGGTGAAGAAGGGTATGAGGAACCCAGTTAATGAAGATTATTAGTATTACAGTTCTGGCAGAAAAATATAAGCATTGTGAGTTACCCTCAACAGTAACAGTGGTATGTATAATTGGCCACACCCATCTCAGTTATACCCTATTGGGAGCTAACAGACATAGTTTAAGAGAAGGACGAGTTATCAGGTTCCGGCTGGGGATATAGTAACCCAAATAGTGGATGGATTGGTAGAGTTAGTTGACATTTCCAAAGGATAGTGCAGACGTGATAATAGATCTCCTTGTGAGACGCCCAGATGGCGCACTCTAAAATAGTACAACTAGAAATGAGTGCTACAAATATAGGCACTGAAAGCCTGGAAGGGGATAAATACTACCTTAGTGTGGCTCCCATCCTTAGTAGAGCGAAAACGTTGAGCAAACCGAAGAGCCAATTAATGAAGCAAGGGGAGCAAAAAGCAAAAGAATGTCTTGTTAATGTTTTCAAAAGAATAGATAAGCATAAATATTAGCAGGGAAATAAGAAGAGAGATAGGAAGTATTATGAGTAAGATGTGATACAATGATGGCAACGGCAGATCAAAAGATGACAGTATTACAGAGTTTATAGTCAAGTGAAGGAAAACACGAGGGGTAACAGACCTTGAGGCAACAAAAGAATAGGTCATAAAGTCACATCTTCATTTCGAGAAATAAGCTCGCAATTCTAACGCGATTACCAAAAGGAAAAATTAGACCCTAGAGTAATAGAAACCAGTATGTATTGGTGAACAAGATAACCTAAAATATGAATTAGGGACGGGGTGATTTGATAATAGTCGGCATCATGGGAATTTCAGATTTCGTTCCAGTAATAATAGAATGAACAACAGAAGAAGATTCATGAAAAATTCAGAGAATGGTCATTAAGGCAAACGCTTCCCTAAAGCAAGCAATGTGATCAAGGTTAAATTTAAAGAAACGTGTGCCAGTTACACTAGGTGTTACCCTCGTAACTAGGGAATTTTGTTATCCTTGGTACATAAGGATTACCGCAAGATGAGTAAAATGTCATCGATGATGTGAAAACTTGCCAAAGATGAAGAGGTAAATCACCTATAGGTAGATCGTCGTAGTGCTAAATCTTAGTACTCCCCTAAAAGGGGGAATATGGAGTGATGTGACATTAAGTTAGAATAAAGCGGTTCTAGTAATTACAGAATGGTAAAGGAAGAATGCAAAAAAAAAAGGAAATGAATGAAAAATGGATGAGATTGCACTTATTCAAAGCATACATATATGCTACGTTTCCAGGATGTTATGTAAACACGACAACAAGAAAAGGAAGTAAGGGTTCCTGCCCGGGATGTTATTGTTAGATAAGAAGATAGCACGTGAGGTAAGTTAAGACAAGGAAATAACCCAAGAAAGATTACACGGAATATGGATATGAGAATGGGCCGACGAATAGTTAGTAGTTGATTCCGGAAAAAAAAAACCTAGTCATGACTAGACAAGAAGTTACAGACAAATCAGCAGATCATGCAAGATAAACGTAGTAAACCCCCAACACGGAGGATTCAGCCTCGTAGTAATGTCATTATAACACTTGAGATATATTCAAATAAGAGTCGACGTAGTTAAAGATACCGTAAGAGTGGTACGGGGATAAAAGAAAGTACCACTGGGAAGTAAGTCAAAATATCACTTCAGAAGCAACCCTACAAGCACAAGGTCTTAGAGGTAAGCAACTACGGATGATTATAGGCAAGGAAGGACGTCAAAAGGGTCCGTAATAAGCTCACAACTTTACGAGAGTCAAGGGTTCTCCCTAAGTACTACAACGAAAGACTAGCTGAGGAAATAAGGAAGAAGTCTCCAACCTAAGCACAACGACCTAAAGAGGAAATGGTCATGTAACAACAGTCTCACAACAACATTGGAAGCACTCCAAAGGAAAGTGGCACCTACCGTGGCTAATGAACGGGAAGTAAAATTCAATGTAATGTTCGAGATCATATGAGTTTCACGAATACTATGGCATATGTGGGCACTAAGATAATCTAAGTAAGGACGCAAATAAGGGGCAGAAAACCCAGGAAAAGTAATAGCTTATCGTGAAAGAAAGCTAAGATGGAACGAAAGAAATTATTCGATCAATGATCCAGAGTTGGTTACGTTATGAACACACTTAAGGGTTCGGAGTTTTATACATGTAGCAAATACAACCATAAAAGACTCCGGTATAAGTTAAAAGGAAAGAGTTGAGTCCAAGTCATAAATCGAGAACTGAATTGTTAGACGATTGTATCAAGGATATTCCATAGCATACATGAAAGACTAAAGTAATAACCAATGCCACGAGCTGCATATCGGAAGATATTTTAAGCCTACATAAAGGTTTATCAGAGGGGAGAGGAAACTAAAGAGTTACACTAACTAAGTAAATCTAGAGTCTAATTATTGGACCCGGAAAATTATAGACCTCGTGATTGAGAACATTGCAACATCACTCTTAAATATCAGAGGTACTAAGAGGGATAGTACATTAGCCATATTCTATAACGGCTCTGTGATAAAGCCAATCAGAAGAGCACCAGCCCATAAGGAGTCAGTACGAAGCTCCCACCGGATAGTATATGCACCAGAGGTACAATTATTATTATAATAGAGCATCAAGTTATAAACGTGAATTATACCTATTTGGAAGAGATGTCGTGAAAGAATTATAAGATATGATGCGAGATTTTAAGGCAAAGGTAAACAATGTGCGGAATACTGAAATGCAGAAGGTTGTGAACAGTTCATACATCAAATAGACGTCTATAAGTGCGGGGGATTCAGTATCTAGGAATAATAGCAACATCGTCAGTATCATATCTTCTAGCCTATGGTCTAGGTATCAAAAAGCCCGACTAGGAGAGTAAAGAAGAGTTAGACACAATGTGATGTCTCGCTTGATGTTCCAAAAATGATATAGGGAAATCCATGATGCAAGCAAGTTGAAAGGTTGCAAGTAATATAAATAGATATGTGTAGGTCGCAAGTTATTGTACGATGAAGCGACAAGGTTCTAGAAGACAGGAGTAAGGATAAGGATGGACGAGTGAGAAGGTAACGAAAATGGATAAGTCCTCATGATTAAGCCCATGAAAACAAGAAGAGAAGATGGTTTCTCTAAGATATACAAAGCTCACTATAACCTGAATGAATTTAAAGAAATCTAAGATTAATAGCATTTAGAAGAGATGGAATGCTGCCCTGGTAATTAGAATGAGGGTGTGATTGTGATAGATGAAGGATGACGTTTGGGCCTTCGATTGAGTAATGATCTGACAAAGAAAAGAAAGGGGTCTTATGAATTGGACAGGATTAAAATACCCACGCAAGGTGAATCGAATGGGGATGCTGTGAGATACGGTTATGAAAGCATGGTATCACCAAAGGTGGATCAGTCTAATCATTTTAGATGTTCCCCAATGAAACGTGAACCCTAGCAAAGGTGTCATAAGAGATCAAGTTATCAGTGGTAGATGGTGAATCAACAATAAATGGATGAAATTTCAACAGATGAGATGAAATTAGACCATTAGTCTTAAGGATAAGCAACGAGAGTAACCTGGAGTTAGTTGCAGACCTCAGTAATGATAAATCAAAGTAAGAGTTATGGTATAGTATGACCTATGTATATGTGATAAAGATCAGGTCTATGAAATAAGATATAGCAATATTCGCAAGTTCTACAAGGTATCGATTGAAGAACTCCAGTATACCTATAGATGCCCAGAGAGACATCTTATTGAGCTATGTATATGTTTACAAAGTAAGACCTAGAAATTTCCTAACAGGTGGAGGAAAAAGGGAAGGAAGAGACGCATAAGCGCACTTACAAGGTCAGAGTCATACAGGCTGCATGATAGAAGGTAGCAACAGTTACGACACTGGAAGGACTCCAACCATAAATCGTAGTGTGAGAAAGAGGCCTAAAGGGGGGAATGCCCTGGCCTTTGGATTTATTCACAGAACAACTGCCTAAATGACAAGGAGAGTATTAAGGTATTCACAAGAGCTATAAGTTATGAAAATGACAAGAGCATCAGTCAACATTCGAGGACGAATGTTCCAAAGGGGGGATGATATTACACCCCGCAATATTACGTCGGTATTTTGTCCCATAGTAGTAAATTACGATGATGTTGTACCCTGTAGTATTGTACGTTGAATTTGTCATAAGGTAATTGACATCAGTCCAAGAAAAAGATTATTTGGAGATTATAAGGATTATGCTATTTATAACAAGCGATAAGTACGTGTCATAAAGGATAAAGGGTGCACAAATTAAAGAAAACGAGTTTCGTTGAAAGTGGACAATTTGGGATAGAATATGGGTCGAGCGATACTACCCGATAATTATGGACTAGTACCATACAAGGTACCATATGGTCGTGATAATATGATACATAAAGTATATTAAAAATGAGTAGTACTTTTAGGTAATTTGACATAATTTTTTAATTATACGGGTAATTGGTTAATTATCGGATAAGACATTACCCAATTAACTAATAAGTAGATACAAAATTTATAAATTACCCCTCCAAAACGTGGTAAGAAGCCACAAATCAAGAAAATGACTAAGTAGTCATAAAAGTCCTAGGTGGCTACCTAGGAATTACTTGAATTTAATAAGAGAATTGGTCTTATTCCATTCATCTTGGACAAAACAGAACCAAGAGCGTCCAAAATCCAAAACAAAAAAAACATACTTCACCTTTCCTAGTTCAAAGGCTTCAAGGAGAAGAAGCCTATTTCGTTCAATTTGTTCAAAGAAGCAGAAGCTAAAGTTCATTCAAGAATTTCAAAAAAAAAAAATGGCTAAATCGCTCAACAGTTCCAAGAAGCAGAAGATTAATCCTATTTTTGGGGTTCTAAGTTCAATCGGCGAAGGTTTCCTACAGAATATTATACGGAGTTTTCCCTACTCCAGGTATGTTAAGGCTATCCCTTCTTTCTTTTGGCATGGTCCAAATTATACTGAAGANGAATTATTATTATCTTCTGTTCATGGGTCTCGAAAATACATATGTTGTTAAAGTTTATTTCATGATATTAATCAGAGGCATAATGGCCTTATGACGTACCGAGAGATTTTATTGACGTATTTCATATGCATTTCATGCATTTACATATGCACATTGACCCATGACCAGATGGCGTTATATACGCGTATATATGTAAATATATGTATATGGGATATGGAAAAGGTTACGGCATTATATACGCACCACCACCTGATCAGCTGGTATATGATGATGTTGCCCACAATGGCTGAAATATGGTTCAAACGGTGTTATATACGCATATATATGTATGAATATTCAAACAGCGTTATATATGCATATATATGTATGTATATATATATATGTATATGGGATATGGGAAAGGTTATGGTGTTATATACGCACCACCACCTGATCAGCTGGTATACGATGATGATTTTGCCTACAGTGGCCGATATGATATGATGGGATGCCCTCAGAAGCTGATGATGTTATGAAACATATACATATGCACGACATGATATTCATACGCATATGCATGATGCTAAAAGTATTTTATGATTTACAAAGTTATTCAGACTTACAGGTTGAGTCATGTACTCTATATTCTTCCATGTCTCTTATGTACATTATGTGCCTTACATACTCGGTACATTATTCGTACTGACGTCCCTTTTGCCTGAGAACACTGCGTTTCATGCCCGTAGGTCCCGATAGACAGATCGAGAGCTCTCCAATAGGCTATCAGCTCTGCGGAAGATGTTGGTGTGCTCCATTTGCTTCGGAGTCGCTTGTTTGGTTAGTATGATTTAGACAGGTATTGTTTGGTATGGCGGGACTCTATCCCGACCTTTATGACATTTATGTACTCTTAGAGGCTTTTAGACATATGTCGTATACGTGAAAGATTGTACGGCTTTGTCGGCCTATGTTTTGAGTTTGTAAATGATTATGTTGGCCTATTAGGCCCGTATGTCACGTGTAGATGATAATGTAATAAGAAATATACGTTACGTTGGTACTCGGTCGAGTAAGGTATCGGGTGCCCATAATGACCCATCGGTTTGGGTCGTGATAATGACAGATCGGGACTGAAACATGATGGATTGAAGATCGACATTGGGTTTCGTTTAATCAAGGTACGAGGTTAGAACATACGTCTTCAAGATCATCGAGCCCGTGACCAGAACCGAACCGAACCTGACTCCGAATAAGCTCGAGGAAATATTATTGGACCAAATAATAGAACTCTGAAATATCCGCAAAAGGTCGGATATCTCAGCGGAATCTCGACACGTATCAATGAGAGACCGACTAATTAGCAAATCATAAGATTTCTTACCTTTTATAGAATTGTATCTAAGGTAGGACTCCCCTACTATTTAAAGGGGATCTGATTATTTGTAATACACATTGTAACACGTATCCCAAAGCAATATACTGTTATTACTAGTTCTTATTATCTTATCATTCTATTCTGGTATCGATTAAGGCACTTTTGACTCAAGGTTGACCAACCTTAAAGGCCATGATTGTTCAACTTGTGTGGTTTGAATTTCATTTTCTATCATTGATTTCAATATTAATCTGATTTCTCAATTTGTATCAAGTTAGATCACGTATCCTTAAAACCGCGTATAGATTAATTGTGATCCTATTTTAAGGGTAAACAGATTACAAGGCTAATATCTATTCCCAAAAATATAATTATACTAATAGGATTTCTAAAAGTAATCATGTAGGATTCCTAACATGTAGTATTATGTCCTAAAACTGATAGGATTACAAGGCTAATGTCTATAAATCCGATTATGTCCTTTTATTATGAGTTATTATGTTTAATATTAAAAGGTTATTTTTGTAATCCAATATTTTATTCATGCATTTATAATAATATAGATATATATATATAGAGAGAGAGAGAGATAGATAGATAGATAGATATATAGATAGATAGATAGATAGATAGATAAAGCATCATGTAACTCGTCTTTTTGTTGGGGCCACATACAAAGACAGGCTGGTCCCGAAAATAGGAGATTACTACCCAATTTATATATTAATATAATCCAGGGCCTAAGAGAGGTGATGTGGTACTCTCTGTAATTAGAAAATATATTATTCTTTTTTCTCATTTTTTGGCCTTTTTCTCTATTTTTCGTTTATGCACTAAATTAAAAATATAAAAAAAATATACCTCTTAACTACATCTTCATCTTCCTTCTCACACCTTCTATTTTTCTTATGTAAATTCTTTTTGTTAGATTCTACGAAAAATGTCCAAATATGCCAGTGAACTATGCGAATTAGGACATATATGCCCGTCGTTATTAGTTTGGCCCAAATATATCTAAACTGTCCAATAGTTGTGCATCAATGCCCTTATTAAACGGAACCAGCATTTTCTTTTTTTTTTTTAAATTAACTACCAAACCCGACCTAAATCTACCACCCCACCCGACCCACCCCTAATTGTAAAAGACCCAAACTTAATCCCCTATAATGTATCGCCCCAGATCTAAAACAAACGTTCCCCACCCCTTTCCCTCTTCCTTCTGTCATCTTCTTCCTTCTGTCTTCTTCTTCCTTCTGTACTTATCACATTAGAGAACAAAGAAGAAACCAACCCCAATAAACCAACAGAACCAATTTGCCAAAGAACAACAATCCAAATCAATATCATCAAATATGAAATTCCTCCTTCTGAAAACCATTCATTTTAGCTGTCAACATTTTCTATTCTCCGCTCGCGTATAGCCCCCACAACACAAGCACAAGTTTCTACAAATGATGGATAAATTATCATTTTCAAGATTGTGTCAAATGACTCACTTTTGATCACCCTCTTGAAAGTTACTTCTAGTAAAGAGAGGTATAGTGAATAAGTTGCTGATGCAGAAACAGTGCAGACGAATCTGATCACGTATTTTCCAACAGATAATTCTGTACTAGTAGTGTCAGATTCAGAATGAACTACTAATAGTGAAGCTGAAATTGTGACAATCACTACAGAGTTGAGTATTAAAGCTGTGAATTTTTGCGCGTTTAGTAGGAAAGAGAACAGGACATTGAAGACTAATTGAGATGCACAAATGAAGGAAGGCTAATTGACTAGCTTTTCATACTCAAAGATGGAAAATCCATGGATGGTATTTTAGGAAGAAGATGACATAAGGAAGAGGGAAAGGTGGGGAACGTTTGTTTTAGCTCTAGGGAGATACATTATAGGGGATTAATTTGGGTCTTTTAGAATTAGGGGTGGGTCAGGTCGGGTGGTAGATTTAGGTCGGGTTTGGTATTAGTTAATTAAAAAAAATGATGGTTCCGTTTAATAAGGCCATGGATGCACAACTATTGGACAGTTTGGACATATTTGGGCCAAACTAATAACGACAGGCATATTTTTCCTAATTCGCATAGTTCACTGGCATATTTGGACCTTTTCCATAGATTCTAATTACTTTTAATCTATAAATCTGTATCCCATTATTGAGTGATTTTAAATAGTGTAACACAATTCTATTACAAGCAAGTGTTGACCCATGTCACTGTATAGTTTTGAAGATTGACAAAAGGCTGACTAGTTGAACCAGGTCCATCAGAGCATACATCTTGGACTGACTAGCTGGCACATGAACAGTATATGCTTAGGAGATGTTTTGAATATGAAATATCAGTGAATCAAGAGATTTTCTCCTAATGCGAAAAGGTTGCAAACTGATCTGATTAATTGAAGTCGAATTCAGCAAGGAAAGTAACAAAAGAAAGGAAGTTGAGTTTGGTTCGAATTGGTTCCCCCAGGTAGAGTTGAACTAGAATTGGAAAACAAGCTCAACGCCTGACACTATAAATACTTGATGTATTTCTGCTGGAATTAAACACGCACAAAGCTGAAGTGAATCAAAGTTCGAAAGCAAAATTCCCAGAGTTATTTTTTCTAGCAAAATCATTGTGCGATGCAAAGGCTACAGTTCAACTAGAAGAACCAGTTTCATGTCATCTGATTGTTTATTGAGTCTAGTTGATAGTAGGAGTTTTTAATATTGTATCTTTCAGCTTTCATAGAAGCAATTGTAATATGTACGTATTGATCAAGTTAGAGGTAACTTGAGGTGTGTAGAAATTAGCTAGGGCTAGTTACTACAAAGGGATTAGAGTTAATCATTAGGATTACAAAAGAGTTTATTTTGTAAGTCTGTTTTGCTCAGAGTTTTTAGTGAAGAGTTGAGCAAATCCTACTGAGGAGTAGGTCGTGGTTTTTTCACCTTTTAAGCCAAGTGCTTTCCACATAAAAATCTCTGTGTTTTTACTTTACTGTTTTTTATTATTCCGCAACAGTAGTAGTTGGAACACTAAGAAGAACCAGGTTCTTCTAGAGAGATAGCACCCGGAAAATTGGGTACCACACAAAGTAACCTATATTTTTGTGTGGTATTGAAGTCTAAAACATCAATTGGTATCAGAGCAGGTTATCCTTGAAAGGCTAACACCTTGGAGAAGATCAAGATGAGTGCACCACCTGGAAATTGGGAAGGTCAATCAACTGCAAGGCCACCACTCTTCAATGGCCAGTACTACTCATGGTGGAAAAATAGGATGAAGGATCACCTAATTGGAGAAGACTATGAACTCTGGGACATAGTCACTGATGGTCCTCTAGCTACCATGATGAAGACTGCTGAAGGTATAAATATACCAAAGACAAGAGTTGATTGCACTGCTGAGGATCTAAAGAAATGTGAGAAGAATGCAAAGGCCAAAAA
>ML329269.1:846-11249 GCA_005239505.1 Nicotiana paniculata | reverse complement strand
ATATATATTCTTAAATTGTATTATCCCCGGTCCACGTAATCCGAAAAGTTTGATTGATGTATATTTGCAACCTTTGATTGATGAGTTGAAAGAATTGTGGTATGATGTTGTTGACACTCTCTTGTCACACATGAATCCAGATGCTAACATCCACTTCATCCACCCTACTCCAATACCGTGTGTGACATCCTATAGGAAAGCCAATTTAAATCAATTGAGGCATTAAACTCAAAGCGTGAGTCTTAATGAGAAAGAGAAAGATAAAAAATATATGTAGTTAAAAAAGAATGTAATCAAAAACCCAAACAACAATTAGATAGACAACAAAATTGAAAAAAAATACAATTAGGTTAAATAAATATAGTTTAGTATGGTTGTCCTCCAGACAGAGAGCATGGGCAGTGAGATGAGACGCACGGCTTAGCACCTTGGTACCTATATTGAAGAGCCGCTTAAGTTCCACAAAACGCAGACATATGTCGCACCTAGCTTCAGGTCTCAAGCTCACATCAAGTGAGCCTTTGACAACACTGCTCCTTGCTTGACCATCCACGAGGCATTGTAGGAACAAAATCAAACAGCTAAATAGAAGCTATCTAATAGAAAGGGGAAAAACCATATTACTTTGTCATACTATTTGCTTCTGATCTTCTACTATGCTGCTTTTGGTACTGTAAACTTATGTATTTAGGTCATGAGAGAGAATGAATTTAGGTAAGAAAAATTTCCCATTGTAAGTCTATAGAGGCAATTGAAATGCGGTAGTGCTCGACTAGTCTTAGGTTATGTAGGTCGGCCTTTAGAAAAACATGTAAGTTTTTGTTGATCTGCTTTGTTTAATGTTGCGATTCCTTAAGATACATTAGTTTCTGTCATGATAATGCACGTAATCCAAATTGGAGAGGTTACAAGAATAAGAAGTAATATGTGAACGATAGAAGCATGCTTCTGTGTAAGATGATACTTCATCCTTATCAGAAAACAAAAGATGATATTTCACTTGGGATGATAGGAAGAGGAAATGGTGATTCCTAGGGTGCTCTTGGGGAGTGTATATTATTCTAGTTATTGGTATACGTTGAGGATTTCTATGCTAATCTAATTTGTAGCTCCTTTCTGTTATTTAACAATTAGACATATTCTTTATCAGAATAACATGTGTTTCATCAACAAGTTTTAACATACTTGATTTGGCCAGGGCCCGAGGGTAGTCGTCGTGGGACCTACAGATTCTGGCAAGGGTACTTTATCAAGGATGCTTCTTAGTTGGGCAGCAAAACAGGGATGTAAACCTACTTTTGTGGATTTGGACATAGGTCAAGGATCGATAACTGTTTCAGGATGTGTTGCTGCTACGCCAATTGAGTTGCCTATTGATCCAGTTGAAGGAATTCCGCTCGAAATGCCTATGGTTTACTTCTTTGGTCATGTGACTCCTAGGTAGAAACCTTGTACCTTGACATAGTGTTATTTTGACCTCGTCCCTCTTGTACAAGTTAAAGTTTGTATGAAGAAAACTTGCTTTAGCACTTGCAGTTTGCTTTTAGCATATTTACTAACTAGCAGACACTCTATTTAACAATGCCAACATAGATCACTACAAGGTACTCGTCAAGGAGCTAGCTCATACTCTGGAGAGGCAATTTTCTAGCAATGCTGAATCTCGAGCTTCAGGCATGGTAATAAATACAATGGTATGGATAGAGGGAGTTGGTTATGAGGTATTTAAGCTCAATTCCATTTTGTTGTGTGTAAAAAACAGTGAGGGTGGCATTTAGAGAGTTGTGGTCACCATTTGGTCGTCTTTTGCAGTTGCTACTCCATGCGATTGATACATTCAATGCCACAGTTATTCTTGTCTTGGGTCAGGTATGCTCCCTACTGACGGTGAAGTTCATTCATATGATTAATTTTGCACATGAAGGACTTTGGTATGTATGCCATGGGGTTAAATATAAAGGGAAACTTGAGTGCTATGAACGAAGGGACTATAATTCAAAACCTCAAAGATATATTCTACGCTTACCTAATAAAATAAGAAATAGTTACTAATTAGGCATATTAACATTTTGAAAGCTAATATTCAAGCAAGTCTT
This sequence comes from Nicotiana paniculata, assembly GCA_005239505.1. Taxonomy (NCBI): domain Eukaryota; kingdom Viridiplantae; phylum Streptophyta; class Magnoliopsida; order Solanales; family Solanaceae; genus Nicotiana; species Nicotiana paniculata. The sequence goes on along the minus strand of ML329269.1, from coordinate 9,153 downwards.
CCAAAGTGAGCACTAGCTTACCTTGCGCTGATATCTTTTCGCCATTATTTGTAGTATTGATCAAAATGCCAACACCTGAGATCTCTTTATTGGTTGAAATTTCTACTCTCCAATAGACAGCTGTCTAGGAAGTACTTCACCTGGGAGGCTTGTTACTTCAACTAGTCTTCAGAAAGTTAGAGAAGAAAATGGTGCACAGTGCTTAAACTTACAAGAAACCAGATATGAAAGTAGTGATTGGCGTTTCTCTTTTAATGAAGAATAATACACATATTTGGAACTCTTCTATCTCATTTATCGTCTGGTCTTCACCCATTTACATGCTTCACTATTGTTACTAGGAGTAAGCAATGTAGCCTCTCTTTGATAATCAGATACTTTATTAAACCAAGCCTCTGAAATTTCAGAATTTCCCCAACTGTGTCGAAATTGTCTATGAAATGAGGGATACTAAACTTGAATAAGAAGCTTTGCAGTTAATAAAGCATTTAATTTTGATAATTCCGCACTTCCGTTTTAGCCTTATGTTATTTGACTTTTGATCGTTCTACTTGTCAGTACAATTTTTCTCCCTGGTCTCTTAGACAGTAGACAACTGACAAATAGGCAAGCTCAGTACAAAATTTGCTTCAAATATTATGGACAAAATTAGTATAATCCCTTCTAAACTTATTTATATCTGCTATATGGGTTACTTTTTTATGTGGGTTATGAGTAAGAGAAGTAGAATGATTTTACTGAAACTGGCAAAGGTTATCTGTTCACATAACTCTCTTCTCGAGTCTGTTTAATCGAGGATTAGTGTAAGAGTTTAGGACCTGAGTTGAATGAACTAACAAAATAGTGTATGATATTTCTGAAAGATTGAGCAGAATTCCAATTCACCAGGGGATTAAATCAATGCAGCCGTTGTACATTTAGTAGGACGTGTAAGCTATGAGCTCAGTGCAGGGAGTTTTGTGGGGTTGAAGCTCTTTAGTCCAGAAGATTCTCTTAGTTTCTTTTCCATTCAGTTTAGGAAATGCTGAAAGTGAGTACTGTGGTATTCTCTTTCTGGAAAAGTATCGGAGAAGATAAATGCAACACAGTATGTCATTTGGGGTGATCCCTGGACATTCTGCAGGTTTTCTAGGACCTCTCACCACATTCTAATGTAGTGAACTTCGGTGACTTGTTCATCTACCGAATTGGTGGTGGACCACAGGCTCCACGCTCAGCTTTACCTATTGGTGCAGAGCTTGCTGCAGATCCTACAAGATTGGTTCCTGTTAGTATCAACCGGGACTTGCTTCATTTGGTTCTTTCCGTATCGTATGCCAATGAACCAAATCAAATAATCTCCAGGTAAGGCTGACTTCATTTTTCTATCGTCATCTTTATTTTCAGTGGATTTAGGTTATTCTGTTTTAGCTAAAAGAGTTTAAGGTTATGTGGTACCTGTGCTGGTGGGAGGTTGCGCGCAAGCTGGTCCGGACAGGTACCACATAAGTGACTAGGTTATTCTTCAACCCTAAGCTCGCTGACTACCCTGCCTGTCAATTAACCAATAAGCATCATTAATAGGCATGAGATATATATAGCCTTGCAAGGGTGCATCTATCTTTGAATTTCACCATTTGCTTAACTGAAATAGATTTTACCCAGTCTTGCTAACAGAAACAGCTGTGATGTTTCCATATCCTCTATTCCGTTCATTTTTGGAATTACTGTTCTAAATTTGTGAGACCTAGCTATAAAAGAAACCCTTGTTTATTAAAATGACAAGATAAGCCAGCATGTAATACATGACTTCTATTAAAATTTATGGCAATAAATAGTAACTTATTTGGAAAGCCTAATGGGAGTGATAGTCATTTCTGAATTTATCCTTAAATTGTTTTGCCGAAGGATACTAGTTTTTGTTGTTGGCAGTGAGGGGTTAATGCCTTCATGGGACCATTTGCCGCACTCCTCTCTGAAAAAAGCTTAAATAAGACAAGTTTGACATAACAGTGAGCCTCAGTTTCATCCATTAGTGACAGTAGCCTGGAAATTTGGCATTATTCTCTTTAGTCTTCTTGGCTCCGGTAACAATTGTAGTATCGTAATCTTGTAAAATTCGGTGGCGAGGTAACTACTATTTCATTTCCTTCACTGTTTCTTGCAAAATGTATTTTTGCTATTGAAGCATCTACCACATTGAGTATTATGCTGTTCATTACAATTATGCAAAGTGGTGTATATTCCTGCCATCTCATATACTTCCTTCTTTTCTTCCCATGACAGTAATGTTGCCGGATTCATCTATATCACAGACGTTGACATGCATAGGTGTGGACTCGAACTCTCCTCTTATTGGACAGTTATTTTTGCTATTATGAGTGCGAGTAAGATCTTTATCCTCCCATTTTCAGGAAAAAGATAACATATCTTGCACCAGGTGCTGGGGAACTTCCAAGCAAATACCTAATCGTGGGAACCTTAACATGGATTGAAAACTGTAGAAATGCAATAGGCTTTTCTGTGATGACTGTATAATACTACGACTGTACCATAGGTGTGAGGCTTTATGGGGAAAAATCCGAATGTACAAATAACATCAGCAAATGATAAGTTAAATGGTCTTTTTGCATCACTGACATTTTGATATATCCAAGCTTCTGAGGAGGTATGAATGCTATTTCTCTTTTTCAACAAATACTTACTCGTATCCGTCCTTTTTCCAAGAGGAAAAAATTGGGAGAGAGGTTTTTGGTTCGTGAATTCTGTGTCGAAGCCAGATGTATCAAAAGATAAGACACCATACAAAGAAAAAAGAGGACATCTTGAGGCAACTACAGGAAGCAGCCTTAAGAAACTATAACAAATAAGACACGACATAAAGTCTATGCCTATTGCTGCAGTGCAAAGATTTAGCTGGTGCATAGCAATATAAGTTGAGTGTATTATAAGCACTTGGCGGAAGTGTTGCACAGTACACCTTGAGGTACAATTTAGCGAGCAGCGCACAGAATTTGCAGACGACTTGAATACGTGACAAGTTATTTCAAGAGACACAAATGGCTTTGCTGCTATAATCCACTGATATTTCAACTAATTATATAAAGTATCCATTTTTTATTTTCAACATATATACAAATTTTAAGTTCTAGATCGACCATGTTTGGATGGTTTGTTCTTGTGAAGATATATGAGTGTAAAATTACAACAATAATAATATTGATGCCTCAATCTCAAGCAATTTTTCATTCGCATATGAATTTTCACTATCCTTTTCATAGTATAAGGAGTGGAGATATTTAATTTTAAAATACAAGAGATGTATGTGAAGTTGATTATATTATAGAGGTGTTTGTGAGAAGAAATAATAATAAGATATTGGAACATAAATTTGGACGAGATGATGGAGGCATGATGGTGCTAGGAAATGGAATCCTCAAATGACGCCTTATATCTCTACAAAGCGTAAGTGTATTCATATTACAAATCTTACTAAGTTTGTGATGATAATTAATAGTAGGAGTGACAAAATGGTTAAAAGAAAATAGTTAACCACCCATATTATTCACTAAAAAATGGATTGGATAATGAACTTTTTAAATACGAATCAAATATGGATAAGAACCATATTATCCATTTAGAAAATGGATAACCAATAGATAACCAGTGGATCTCACTTTTACATTTGTAAAGTCTTAAATTGGGGTTCCTCAAGTTAGGGAGACTAAGAATTCGCACAAGAGTGATCATAAGCAAGAAGTCACAGATAATATGGTTATCCATATTATCCGCCGATTAACAAATTTTTTATCCGTATTAAAATGGGTCGGGTCAGATAATTTATCCGTTTCATCATCCGTTTCCGACCGAACCATATCCGACCCCACCCGTCCGTTTTCCACTCCTAATTAATTGTGCCACATGAAATAGGATAATGGATATATTAGTACTCTCTTTATCTGGGAACAGTTAGGGAAGTACATTCAACATTTTTTGTGAGGTATTTTCGGAAACCACTATTGTTTAGTGGCTATTAATTTTCTAGAGCTACCATATACATAATTACTTCCTATAGTTACTATTTAGTTGTTACGGTAGTGTATTAGCGCTGTTGTATTCATGAATTCAGTTGTACGCGTAAAAGTCAGTGTAGTACAACTGTACGCGCATGTATTCACATGTCATGAATACAACAACAAAAAGCGCCTAAAATAGTCTAGCTGTACGCGCATGTATTCACATGTAGTCGCGCTGCTGTATTTATGAATACAACATCAAAAAACACCTAAAATCAGGGCAGTCCAGTTGTGCACGCATGTATTCGCGCCATGTATTCATGAATACAGTAACGACAATCACCTTAAAAATATGTATGTCCAGCTGTCTAAGAGAAAAAAAACAGAAATAGCGTATTTCATGCCTCAATGGTTGTATATACCATAAATATTTATTTTGCTATAAAATATAAAAGATATTTATAAAAGATAATATTTTAAAATAATTTTGATTCACAATAAATAAGGGGTATAACTTTGAAATACGAGATAAATTTCCATTTTGTTTGTGAAAAAGAGCGCCAAAAAGGGTATTTGGAAGCAATATATTGCGACGAAGAAAGAGAGACGTTACTCTGTTTAAAAACCCATCACAGTAGATATTGCGACGAAGAAAGCGTACATTGATTGATAGACCACAAAGAAAAACACACTTCTACCATTACTTTACTCTTCAACGTTCAATTCTGAGAGTTCTTTCTTTTATCCCAGAAAACACAAGAGAGAGATGGAGTCAAAATCAAGAACCGTTTCTTCTTCCAAAGCAAAGATGATAATCGGTTTCACACTACTGTCAAAGGATATTGCAATGGACATTTTCTCAAGATTACCCACAAAGTCATTGGGTAAATTAAGGTGCGTTTGTAAAGAATGGAAAACCCTAATTTCTGACCCATTTTTCAAATCCCTTCACAGAGCACGTTCTTCTAAAAAAACCAACATTCTTTTTCTCCACAGTATAAAACGTAACTCAATCGCTGCTACTAGAGTATGTATGTCGTCGGTTGATTTTGACGGGAATCATAATTTTGACTTTACTTTGACTTTGGATGGTTTGGCCGTTCTGTTGCCTTCTAAAGGGGAGTTAATTTGTTTTGTTGGCCCGGAAGGGTTTTCTGTATGTAATCCAAGTACTCAAGAATTGGTTAAGTTACCTTGTTGTACTAGTATTCCTCCTATTTGTAACGGTATTGCTTTTGGGTATATAAAGGAGAGGAATGAATATATTTTGGTTAATGCTCCTGGTATTGATAGTGATACTGGGTGTGAGGTTATGAGGTGGACTGATGATTGTTGTTTGAAAGATCGTTCTTGGAAGGTTGTTAGTGCAAAATGCCTGTATTTTCTTCGGAGTTGGGGGGTTTTGGTTGACGATATGTTTTATTGGATTGTATGTAGGGATAAGTATAATCATGTCCAGATTGATGCAATTGTTTCGTTCGATTTGGGGAAAGAGGAGTTTGGTACAATAGTGCTACCAGAAGGCCGTTTTCATCCCGAGAGAGCTTTGTCATTGATGGAAATGAAGGAGATGTTGTGCTTGGTTGATTTATCTGAGGACAAATCTACCATGGATATGTGGGTGTTGAAAGATTCCAATAAGTATATGTGGGTTAAGGAGTACATAATTGATCTGGGCATGTTTAATCTCAACAAGGGGTTTATTACTCCAATAGATCACAGAGAAGGGAAAATTCTTATAGATGTGAATTCTAAAAGTCTTGAGTGGTATGATGTGGAAAACAAATGCTTCAAGAGAATAGAAAATCTAAGATCAGGCCAATGGATCCAGTGTGGACTTTGCACTGATGGCTTGTTTTCCTTGGGAAGTCGATATGTGTCATAAGGTCGGTAATGCTTAGAATAAATGGGTGAAACTTTTTGAAAGCTAACCAAACAATGCTTTATGATATTGAGGGGTTATCTTGTGATATTTGGAATGTATCTAACTCCTTTAGTAGAACTATTACATTTGGAATGATGTTTGAGGTACATTCATGTTAGAATTGTTTTATGCTCATTATTCTTATTGTGTTATGTTGAAACCATTTCATGATATGAAAGAATCCTAGTTAAACATCGTCCGGATATAATTTACCCCTTAGTGTCCTGAATATTCCTGAATATTATCATTGTTCTTCCCCCGTTTTAGCTCTTTTCTTTATAGACTAATAATACTTATTAGCCTTAGATATTAAACATTATATTCGATTGTCAGTTAGTCTGGATGTCATACAAAATAACATCTCAATGTTAGCTAACTTTCATTCCCGACTTTGAATATTGAATGCATCAATAGGTGGATGAAGTGCTTGGATAAACTACTAACTTGAAATTAAGCTGCCTCTGATGATAGTACCCTCTGATTTTGATTGACTGATATTTATTTTTTCTTTGGTGGTTGACATTGTAATGGCTACACTCACGTCCCTGCATATAGGCAATCAAGAAGTGGTCTTGGACCAACTCAACTTGATAGTTTGAAACAATTGTCTGATATCTTTTCTTCTGTAGTAATCGAATGAATTGAGTTGTCAACATGAAAGCGTAAGAACTCAACGGGATTCCCAGCATCTCGTAAGAAAAGAGTATGTAATGTAGATTTTTCAGAAGGGTCTAAATAAGACAAAGGATTACCCCTTAGTGTCATGAATATTATCATTGTTCTTCCCCCGTTTTAGCTGTTTTCTTTATAGACTAATAATACTTATTAGCCTTAGATATTAAACATTATATTCGATTGTCAGTTAGTCTGGATGTCATACAAAATAACATCTCAATGTTAGCTAACTTCATTCCCGACTTTGAATATTGAATGCATCAATAAGTGGATGAAGTGCCTGGATAGTGTATAAATATTGAAGTTATTTCTTTAATAAACTACTAACATGAAATTAAGCTGCCTCTGATGATAGTACCCTCTGACTTTGATTGGCTGGTATTTATTTTTCCTTTGGTTGTTGACATTGTAATGGCAATCAAGAAGTGGTCTTGATTTCCAGAAGAGATCCGAGGCAAATAAGGGCCTGATAGTGTAAGTAAGCTCATACTATCTGATTAGTTGCTTTGTGTAACTTATGGACCAACTCAAACAATTATCTGATATCTTTTCTTCTGTCATATGGAGTTATTTCGTTATATCGTGAAATTGGGCGGCCTCTTATTTCATTCATCTTTTATTTTTCTCTTTGGTTGTTGTCGACATTGATTGCCTCTAAATTTGGATAGATGCTAAGCAAGAAGAAGAGTTTATTCCTTTTGACTAGGCTGTTGGTAACGCTGGAATTTTAGTAGTCATTTTCCTGTGTATAATCAAACAAGGATGTGAGTTAAGGTATCGTATGTTTGCTAATTGATGGTTATGAAACATATCGAGTGAATTAATTTATTGTGCCTTAGTGTCTTCCATACACAATCTACTTCTCTTTGTTTAGTGAAAATGATAATCATTGTTGAAGAACTCTATTATCTCTGCCTTCATTTTGAAAGGGTAATGTCTGTGTACACACTACTTTTCCCAGACCCACACGTGGGATTACAGTGGGTTTGATGTTGTTGGATTTCTTTAAGGTGTGATAACTAGATAAGGATTTGTTGTATTTATGACGCTAATCTTGAAGTATTTTGTGATCTGATTTGTTCATAACTAATATATTATGGAATTATGTTAAGTTGAACTGATCGAGTAGATTATCTATATTAAGTTTCTGATAACATATTTGGCTTTTCCCCCTTCAATTATTAGTATGTTTGTTCCATATCTTTAGTTCTTTGTATTGTTTCCCTACATTTGTGGGTGGCAAGATGCTTCTCTTATTGTGAATGAGTGTCTACAGTGAGATTTTCTTATTATCATAAATGGTTCACCTAAACGTTTATTTGAGTCGCAAAAGCAGTACTCGTTTGGATTGACTTAATTTAAGTAGCTTTTTATTAGTACTTCAGTTAAGCACTTTTTAAGTGCTCAACAAATACTTACTTCACATACTGCCGTGGCTTAAAAAGCCGGAAATGTCTTTGTGGGGCCTTAACATTTCGGTCCAAGCGTGACAGACCTGATCAAATTGATCAAGGTATTACAAGAATGAAAACTGATCAAGAGGAAAATTCGAGAAGGAGATAAAAGGAAAAGGACTGACATATAAATTTCTTATATACATGATATTCTATTTTCTTCAATTTTACCCTTGTTTTGTTTTGATTTCAGAAATTATTGTAATTCTCCCAAATTTCTCATTCGATTTTTGTCGAGGCATCCCCCCCCCCCCCCCCC
>MDKI01288911.1:0-46692 GCA_005239505.1 Nicotiana paniculata | reverse complement strand
AGGTTAGAGCCCCTTTGGTAAGTGTTTCCCCAAATTTTTTTACAAGGACTGATTCAATCTCTTATTTCGTTAAGTTGTTTCCTTTTACCCCCAGTAGTGAAAGCAGTCACATGGTCGTGTGGGTCAGTTGTTCCATCATATTTGGGAACGTCAGACATTTTAAACTTCTTGGGTACAGGCAAAGGTGCCGCACTTGGATTCCGCGGTTGTTGAGAATATCTATCAACATCGATGCCTTTGATGATAGGTGGTACACCAGGAATTTGTTCGATGCGATCGTTCTGCTCCTTCATCTGTTTTTGCATGGTTAGTAGTAAATTTTGTAATTCTGAGTTATTAGATATACTTGGTCTCGTTTCGAGAGATTCATTAGGAGTATCTCCTCTTCCTGAGTTTGCCAACCCAGATTGAGGATTTTCCATGGTGATGGTGTTATTCAGGGGTGGTGTTGGCGGTGTAGGCAACAGTGCTGGTAATCCTCTTGCAAATTCTTCCAAAGCTTGGCTCACATACTCTGCAATCATTTGCTTTACATGATCTTGTTCCACAGTTTGATCATTATTACCATGGTTGTTAATGGATCTTTCTGGGGATTTTTCCCTCGAACCACGTGGGGTTCCTGAAGGTGATGGAACTGGGGTTCCACTTCTTTGTTGGTTGTTGTCATTGGGGTTTGGCATAATTCAAAGGATATCACTTGGATAGTAAACAAAGCTTATCAGATTCCCGGTAACGGAACCAATTTGTTTAACCAAAGAATTAGACCCTTTGACTAAAGCTTATTTTTAAGATGAATACGGGTTACTGATAATCAAGATAAAGGGAAAAATGAATAATAGACAATATTACAGAAATAAAAGATCGAAGTTGATTGTATTCGAGAATCAGATGCCTTTACAAGCTGTATTCCCCTCCCTTATACAGGAGATTTTTATAACGTACGACTCCTATTATGGTTACTCATTAATGACTAATTATGATATTAATGAGGCGTTACAAATGATAACGGTAATAAGGGTTCAGTTACATAACGTTCGAGTAATCAATTGTGGGTCCTTGAATATGCTCGTAGCTTTGTCTAGATTCATTCTGACCGTGCCTCTCTCCCATTTTGATCAAGTTGAATTTCCCGGGGCTGATAAGTTTGTGGGTTTACTGAACCGTGCCTCTTTGTATCGTACCTCTTCAAAGAGTTACGTCCAGCTGCCATTTTTTCCTGTGTCCATGTGACTGGCTGAGTTGTTAAAAGATGGATTATGTGTGAAACTCTTTTTGACCAATACATATATTATATCTTTTGTATATTCTGTTAGTATGCCCGTAGGACTTGTGACACTAGTTCCTGGCACACACGTAGTGGTTATTTTGGTTTGCGGGTATATATATATATACTCCTCTTTACGACTGCTTTTGGTTAAAAATGGCTTACTATCTTTTTCAATTAATGTTTTGAACTTTAAAACTTGGCACGTGTTGGGATGTTTACTCATATATAGAAAAAATCCTTAGTAATCTGAGTGTGGGCTTGCCTAACCCCGGTGTTGGGAGCCATCACGACCTGAGTTAGTATTTTGGGTCGTGACATAAAATAGGGGAGAGGCATCTTATATATATCCATATGTCTTAAACCGCCTATGTGGGCTCCATAGAGAGCTGCTTGGTGCAGTCTCGCAAAAATGAGAATATCTCTCTACTACGAGATTGTATTGACAAACGGTTTAATATTTTGGAAACTAGACTCATAGATCTTAAATTTTGTGGGTATATCACCCCGTAATTCTAATTAAATTGGGAGGAAATCTTAGTAACATTTGACCTTAAGTTTAAGTAAAACTATGAATGTAAGTTGCGATAACTTTTGTCGGATTTTGTTTCATAACTCGTTTGACTACAAAACTTATGATACAGATACTATTTGAATTAAATACCTTAAAAAACGACTTCTTGAAAATATTAAGTACCTCTAGACTTACCTGAAAATACGGGTTACTGTATCCTTGATTCGTTTAACTTCTAATACTTGTTAACCACCCTTATACACCCTTGTATCTTTTAAGACCAATAGGATTAACTTTTTATCATCTCAAAGATAATATCTTCTCAGATATACATTTACCAACTTACGACATGAACTAACGTACGTGAATATGGGTTGTAATAGTCTAACCTTGACTTGAGGGAATTAGGAACCCTTGGACTATGTGCTATGTGAATTTCATGTGAGCGGCATATATGCAAGGTGATGAGTGCTTATGCGCCACCGAGTTACATGTTTTCCCTATATTTCTGCTTTCTTTAATTATCTCTTTCCCTGTCTAAATATTTATATGCTCTAAATGTGTTTCCATGTCAAACTGCTACCTGTTAATCAATGTCTTCTCCTGTTTATGATATTAGATCTTTTTCATAGTTCCATGATTTCCTGCTATTTGCTCAAGTTGGGTTATTTGTATCTTCTAGTTGTAAACTTCTAGATTGGTCTCGTTGTGTAGAATATCTTATGTAGATCCTCATGTTGTTCAAGGTTCCCTATTTGGTTCAGTTTGGCCTTTATGGATTGTAAATACCTCCTGTTATTTAAATTGTGAATTTTATTCTGCACTTTGAGTACTTGGTATTGATATGGTGGATCGGGTTGCATGTCGTAATAGGTGAGATACGGGTGGAATAATATGGTGGAATAAGGGTGAATCTATATTATACAGTGGGATCCAATTGCACGCCGCAACAGGTGTAATAAGGGTGGATTGTTTTGGTGGAATAAGGGTGAATTATGATTCTGATATTGTAATATGGTGGGATCGGATTCCGCGCTGCAACAACCTATGTGTTTATATTTTCTTGAGTTGTGTTAGTTTTACGGTATTTTATTTTGCACATAAGGATTGGTAAGTTCTGAACGTTGTTGGCTTATCTCCTGGAGTTGTATCTATTATTTGCAATTTACTGCTTTATTTCATTAAATATTTCCTTTTTTGTCTTTATTATATATATTGCATACAGGTTGTAGTGTGAGTGACCCGCCTTAGCCTCGTCACTACTTCGTCAAGGTTAGGCTCAGCACTTACAGAGTATATGGGGTCGGTTTTACTCATACAACACTCTACAGTTCTTGTGCAGATTTTGGCATTAGTCCCAACTGATCGAGAGGCGTAGCAGCTGGAATTGGTTCATTGGAGACTCAAGGTAGATCTGTTGGCATTCGTAGACCTTGAAGTCCTCATCTATCTTTCCTTGGTTTTAGTGTTGCTTTCGTTCAAATATTTGTATTTCTTCCAGACTTTACTTGTAGTAAATTCTAGAAGTTCGTGGTGACTCCAAATCCGGGTTGTAGTATTATAGCATTTATATTATTCCGCACTTGGTTTAATTCGTTTTAGCTTATTTGATTTTATCTACTGAATTGCATAAAAAGTTGGCTTTATGATTCTCTAACATTGGCTTGCCTAACAAGTGAAATGTTAGGCGCCATCACAATCCGAAGCTGGGAATTCTGGGTCGTGACACAAAGGAATTTGCATACAAGTTAAGGGGAAAAAGTATGTATTACGCCAAAATTATTTTACCTTCTAATCCGTATTTAAGTCAATAAAATGAGACGACAACACAAACTAAATATTAGCAAGATTTATGAGTTTATAATAAGGTTTGATTATATTATTGAGAGCTTTCATTCCTAAATTGTGTATATAGAATGATATAACTTAATGGGAATTACATATATGCAACATTTGAAAATATAAATAAATATTATTTGAAGTTTGAGTCAATTAAAATTTTAAGAAGGTTTAGCTTTTGTAGGAAAAAAAGGAAAGAACTAAATTCTTTCAAGCTTTGCTTGAATGTAATGAGGCATTTAAGATATTTAGAAGAACTGGTTTAAATAGTCACCCACCCAATTATATATTTTGTTAATAGATGTATAATATATGTATAATTCATTTATATATAGAGGAGAAAAATAAATTCTACCCCTTTGACTAGGGCATTTTCATATATACTTACTTTCGGGGTCACCATTGAAGTTATACCCGCATAGAATAAAATTTTATAAAGTGTATCCGTTTGGATCTGAAGTAGGTCAATCTCATTAATGAAACTTCAGAAATCAAATCTGAAGTTCTTCTATCTTTCAAATGCAACTTCACAAATTCGAATCTGGAGTAGTTTAATCTCTTCAATGAAAATTGATAAATCAAATATGAAGTTTTTCTATCTTTCTAATACAAATTCAAAAATTTGAATCTTAAGTAGTTCAATCTATTGAATGCAACTTCAGATTTCAAATCTTAAGTTCTAAAACATAAACATGTTCTTCGATTTTCAACAACATAATACACGATTCAATGTTCAAATCTACTCCAAATGAGCTCAAATTTGAAAAATAACTTTTAAATATCAAAAAGAATAAATTTCAATCATCAAAATTGTCGAAACAACAATATATTTAACAAACATTTTTTGCAATTAGGAAGAAGAAGAAACTATAAGTACAAATAAGAAGATAATAAAAATTGTAGGTATCTAAAACTGTAATGATCCGACCGGTCGTTTTAAGCTCTATTGCGTCGTTTGGTAGTTTGAGGCTATGAGTAGATTCACTTCAAATATTATGACTTGTACGTGTGGTCGGAATTGAATTTCGGGAAGTTCAGAGTTGATTTGGAAAGAAAATCTTGATTTCAGAAGCTTTAAGTTGGAAGAACTGACTAAGATTTGATTTTTGAGTAGAAAATCACAGAATCAGGATTTGAAGGTTACAACAGTTTCGCAGGATGATTTTGTACTTGGGCGTGTGTGCAGATCAAGTTTTGTAGGACCAGGGAGCGTTTCGGCACCTATTGTGGAAAGTTGGTACTTTTGAAGAATTTCAGGAATTTGGGTTGAAGTGCATTTCAATGTTATCGATGTCCGTTCGAGATTTCGAGTCTTGGAATAGATCCGTATGATGATTTTGGTCTTGGGAGCGCATTCGGACTTGGATTTGGAGGTCCGTAGGTCATTTGGAGGTCATTTGGTGAAAATTGAAAATTTGAAGGTTTTTCGGAAGTTTGACCAGGGGTGGACTTTTTGATATCGGGGTCGGATTTTGATTCCAGAAGTTGGAGTAGGTCTATAATGTCAATTTTGACTTGTGTGTAAAATAGGAGGTCAATCGGACGTGATTTGATAGGTTTTGAAATCGAATGTAGAAGTTTGAAGTTCTGAAGTTCATTAAGCTTGAATTGGGGTGCGATCCAATGTTTTAGCGTTTTTGATGTGATTTGAAGGCTTGACTAAGTTCGTAATTTGTTTTGGGATGCGCTGGTATAATTGGTTAAGGTCCTGAGGGCCTAGGGTGGATGCCAGAAGGTTAACAGATCGATTTTGGACTTAAGAAAATGCTGAAGTTTCAGCTTCTGGTGCGACCGCACCAACGATTGTCCAGTTGTAGGTATGGGAAGTGGCTCACCGACGCGGAAGGGCCAAGGCTGCCAAGGACCGCCGAAGCGGGAAAAATTATGCACTCGTGACACTGCAAGTGCGAAGGCAGTGGCTGCATAAGCAGCAAGATCGTATGTGCGGAAGAGGTGCCGCGGAAGCGGATGCGCAAAAACGGCCAAGGAGTCCGCGAGTGTGGGAGTCACTGGGTAGAACGCTTAAAAGAACGGGCTTAGCCATTTTTGCCATTTCTCTTCGTTCTTGGCCGATTTTAGAGCTTCTTAAGGGGAGTATTCACCTAGCAACTTGGAGGTAATTTAATCCCACCTATTGCAAGTTAAATACTTGGTTTATATATGGATTTAAACATGAAAATTCATGTAAATTGTGGGATTTTGGTAGAAAATTTAGAAATTGATATTTTTTGGATTTTGACCACGAATTTGGGCATGGAATTGAGAATAAATCATATATTTGAGTTCGTAATCTTATGGGTAATGTTTATCTTCAAAAAATTTAGGAATCCAGGAACGTGTGCCCAAGGGTTGCTTTACGACTTTTCAAACGGAGTTGGGAATTTGTCTAAATTTATTTTGTTATGAGTATTAGCGTACATTTTTATTGGTTTGCGCATTGTTTGACTAGTTTTGGAGTGATGAGCATCGGTTTGAGGTGTTAAAGGGGTTTTGGAGCCGGTTGTGGAACTTCAGAGCGAGGTAAGTGTATTGTCTAACCCTGTGAGGGAAAATTACTTGTGATGACCCGATAGGTCATCTTATGTTTTAGAACCTAATTCTGCACTTTGAAGCCCTAAATACCTCATTTTAGCCTTCCTCGATTTGCATGCATAATCAGGGTGTTTTTTAGAGAAGCTTTTATGTTAAAAACTAAGAAAATATGAAATTTTTTCCTTAAAATCCATTTGAGTTGACTTCGGTCAATGTTTTGAGCAACCAGACCCAAATTCTTGTTTAGACGGTCCTGGTGGGTCCGTAAAGTGATTTGGGACTTGGGCGTATGCCCGGAATCGAATTCAGAAGTCCCTAGCCCGAGTTATCGCACTTTGTTGAAATATGAAAGTAAAGGCTTAATGACTTTGAAATGTTTGACCAATATTTGAATTTTTGGATATTGGGTCCGTATTTTGATTTCGGAACCCGTTATAGGTCCAATATGATATTTATGACTTGTCTGTCAAATTTTGTGAGAAACGGAGTTGGTTTGACGTGATTCGGACGTCTGGTTGTGAAAATAGAAGTTTATGAGCTTTCTTGAAATCTTCCTTTGATTTGATGTTAAATCCGTAGTTCTAGGTGTTATTTTGGTGATTTGATCGCAATAGCAAGTTCGTATGATATTTTTAGACTTATTTGCATATTTGGTTTAGAGCCCCGAGGTCTCGGGTGAGTTTTAGATAGGCTACAGAGTGAAATTGGACTTAGGAACATCGCCGGTGTGCTTCAGTCTAGTGCAGGCCTCTGATCTCGCATTTGTGAGGTCAGGCTTCGCATTTGCGACCTCTGTCAGGTTCGCATTTGCGACAAACCCTTCGCATTTGCGAGAAGGGGTGGGTCATGCGATCATTTGGTCGCACTTGCGAGGAGGCCTCTGTTCGCGATTGCGAACAAGTCATCACATTTGCAATGATAGCAGAAATTGTGAGGCTTCGCATTTGTGAAGAAAAGCTCGTATTTACGGGGTTCGCAACCAGGCCGCAATTGCGACACCTGCAACTGGTCTATAGCTGAAAATGGTATTTTCTCCCATTCTTCAAATTTTCAAAACAAGAAAACCCTAGAATCGATTTTTTCAACAACACTTCTTCCCCAAATCATTGGTAAGTGATTCTAAACTTGTTTCTTTATATTTTTCATTTCATTTCATTTCCTAAGATTTAGGTTGTGTTTTCATGGTGGAAATTGGGAGTTTGGGTAGAAATAGGAATTTTTATAAAATGGGGATTTAGACCTCAAATTGAGGTCGGATTCCAAAACAAATTACATAACCGGGCTCGGCGGTGTATGAGTAATTAGGTTTTGGTCCGAATTTTGGGTTTGTACCAAGCGGACCCGGAAGTTGACTTTTATTGACTTTTTCAATAATGACCTAAATTGAATCATTTACAATCGTGAGTAGTTCCTAAGGCTTAATTTGAATCGTTTGGTTGTTAATTTGCAAATTCTATTGGTTCGAAGTCTTGTTTGGGAGGAAAAGTTGTGGTTGAGATTTCAGTGGACTTTTGGAGAGAGGTAAGTGCCGTGGTTAACCTTGACTTGAGGGATTAAGACTTGTTTGTCTATTTGCTACATGTTTATATGTTGGGTACAACATATATGTGAGGTGACGAGTACTTATGCGTTGTTTTTGGGTTAAAGCATGCGGGTGGGACTTGTTCCTTGTAATTTATTGCTTACTTTGATCATGTTATCCATGATTAAACTAGTTACTTACTGAATTGATCGTTCTTACCGTGTTTATAATCTTTTTGTGATAATTGAGTATTGATTTCAAGGTTGAGATTGGTATTGTGGAACCATTGTTGAAGTAAGGCTTGTTCTTGTTGATTCTATCTCCCTGCTATTACTTGTTCAATGTTATGTGGTAAGGGAGAGTGCAATGCGCGAAGGGTGATGTCGTGCCATATTGTGAGTGTAATGCACGAAGGGTGATGTCGTGCCATATTATGAGTGTTAAGGCACGAAGGGTGATGTCGTGCCATATTGTGAGTGTAATGCACGAAGGGTGATGTCGTGCCATATTATGAGTGTTAAGGCACGAAGGGTGATGTCGTGCCATATTGTGAGTGTAATGCACGAAGGGTGATGTCGTGCCATATTATGAGTGTTAAGGCACGAAGGGTGATGTCGTGCCATATTGTGAGTGTAATGCACGAAGGGTGATGTCGTGCCATATTATGAGTGTTAATGCACGAAGGGTGAGGTCGTGCCATATTGTGAGTGTAATGAACGAAGGGTGATGTTGTTCCATATTGTGAGTGTTAATTCAAGAAGGGTGATACCGTGCCATATTGTGAGTGTTAATGCACGAAGGGTGATACCCTCCCATACTATGAGAGTTCATGCACGAAGGGTGATGTCGTGTCGTATTCATTGATTTATATTGAGAGTGAGAGTAAAAGCACGAAGGGTGATGTCGTGCATTATCATTGTTTCATTGTGAGGTAGAGAGTATAAGCACGAAGGATGATGCCGTGTATTTTTCTTTCTTGTGCTTAATTATTTTCACTAGTTAAAGGCGTATTGACTAATCTGGTTATCATTTCCGTTGTATCTCTCGTATCTTGTATCCCCTTTAGCATGCCCCCCTCTCAATAGTACATGATTAGCTTTTATCTGTTGTTATCTTGTACATATATTGTTATTTGCATAGGTTTATATTGTGAGTGTCTTGTCATAGCCTAATCACTACTTCGTCAAGGTTAGGCTTAACACTTACGAGTACATGGGGTCGGTTGTACTCATACTACCTTTGCACTTTTTGTGCAGATTTTGGTACCGCCCTAGATGATCGTGAGGCTTAGAAGTTTGGACATAGTTATTGGAGACTCAAGGTAGATCTGCTGGCATCCGCAAACCTTGGAGTCCCTTTCTGTTTTCCCTATTTCATTATTTCTTTTCATTCAGAACAGTTGTATTTCCTTCAGACTCTATTTGTAGTAAATCTTAGAAGCTTGTGAGTTGTGACTCCATATCCAAATTGTATAAGATATTATGGTTTTTATGTTATTCTGCATTTACATTTTAGCTTCTATTTAGCTTAATTGATTCTGTTATTGAAATTGACTAAAATTGGCTTAAAGAATCCTCTAACGTTGGCTTGCCTAGCAAGTTAAATGTTAGGCGCCATCATGGTCCCGAAGGTGGGAATTATGGGTCATGACATTACCCCTAGGTGTTGTAATTAATGTGTGCTACTTGTTGTGGGAGATACGTACGCGCGAGGTGACGAGAGTCCACACTTAGCTACATTCATGTTATTGTCCAGGTAGATTAAGGTTCACGCCACGTTATAGTCGTACTATTTGAGTTATCTTTTGTCTATCAGATTCTTTTAATTCACATAACTACTTGACACTAGGCTGATGTTGAGATTTCACGAGTTTCATGATTTTCCACGGAATAATGGTGTTCCTCTTACAGATTTCTTACGCGCTATGTGTTTCCATCGAAAGATTTTCCTAAAACAATATTATAACTCACACGTTTATTCATGAGTGGGGGTCAAGAACCCGTTTAAGATTCCTATTCTAATGGGATTGGGTCGTTCGCCTCGGCAGGATTTATGTACCACACTCTCATGGGAGCGGGCCATTTTCCTCGGCAGTTTAATATATACATCTATGGTTCGTGCCATTTGACCCTCGGCAGTGCCCAGATTATGATGGGATCGGGTTGTACGCCTCGGTATTTCTATAAAATATCCTCATGAAATCATGCATAATATTTGGCTTGAAGCCAGTGTATCTGTGAGTTTTTCCCAATTTGAATTATACCGACCTATTTTGTGAGGTCCGTTATATATATATATATATATATATATATATATATATATATATATATATATATATATATATATATATGCTTCGGTTGAGGAGGAAATCTCTAATTGAGGGCTCGAGTTTATTGTAAAGAGGAGAATTGTACCATGTATTTATACTTGTTTATTATATTTATTTACTCTGCCTCATATTTTTTCACCTATTTACAGTACCTGATATTGTTGGACCACTAGGTAGTAAGTGTCGATGTCGACCCTTCGTCACTACTCCTCCGGGGTTAGGCTAGATACTTACTGGGTACACGTTGATTTGCGTACTCATACTACACTTTTTGTACATTTTTGTGTAGGTACATTTTATGTTTATTTGTCCTTTGGTGCGGAGGCGCGGATGATGCAGGGACTTACCGCGAACTGCATTTCATGTTACGATCCGCAGCCGGCAGAGTCTCCTTCACAGTTATTTATATGTTTCCTTTCTAATTTTTATTTCGGACAGATGCTATATTTTATTTTACTTCCTAGTTGATGTCCATGAACTTGTGACATCGAGTTTTGGGGGTGCTTACAGGTTATTCATTAATGTAGTTGCGAAAAATATTTTCAATCACTTTGTAAATCCCATTTGTACTATGTAATTAAAGAAATTATTATTTCAAATACTAATATGAGTATTTAGGATAATAATTTATTGTTGGCTTTCTTGATAGCGGTGTTAGGTGCCATCACGACCTTTAATGGATTTTGGGTTGTGACAACATGGTATCAGAACATTACGTTCACTTAGGTCTCACGAGTCATGATCAAGTCTAGTAGAGTCTCCCGGATCGGTACGGAGATGTCTGTACTTATCTTTGAGAGGCTACAGGGCTGTTAGGAGCACTTCCCTTCTTAATTCCTCATCGTGTGATTTTATTCCTTTGAGGCTTATGCCTTGATTTCCTTCCTACTCAATCTTATGCGACGTGAAGTACTTGTTATCAATTGGGAATCGAGGAATTTTAATGGTACTACAGACGTGTGGCATGATGTTTCTCCCTGCGCATTCGAGAAAATTACCATCGCCTTCTTTCGGAAGGATGTTCTGTCATTTTAGCTCAGCAACTGTATTTCTAATGGTTTTGAGGCTGTGCACGGGTTTTCCATGATGTTCATAAGTGTTATCACACCTTGTTGGTGTAATGGTAGAGTAATTATTTATTGATTGCGACAGTAAAAGACTTGATAGAAGGATTTCTCAATTCACATCTTAGAGGTTCAACATTTAGTTCCGACAGAGGAAATGCAACCAGACTATGAATGCTTAGGTTTGTGTGGTAGAGTAACGAGACTTGGTATTTTCGAGCGTGATGGAATTTACATCTATGATGTGGTGTCGTCGTCCTTGTTGAATGCGTTAAGTTCGCCGGTGTTATGGTCTTCTTCAATTCGCCTTTGGGGCAGGGTAAGGTGAAAAGGTACTGGGGAAGCGGCTGTGAGAGGTCGCAGTATGTTGTGGTTTAGAATCGAATTGGTGTTCCTAATGTTGATGGATCAAGGGAGATGATTTTCGGAGAGGTTTAAAGTTGGTAACAATCTATTGGTTCAAGTGTTATAGAGGTAGATTTTGATTTAAGGCAACAACTGGGCATTTATGAGGAAGGACATGTGGGAGGTGTATTACGGTGGTTAAATTTCTAGAAGGCCAAGTGTGAGAAGCAGAAGGTGCGTAGTTGCTTGAAGGAGAGGGTTTAACAAAGTGGGAGAGCAGAAGAGTAGCATATGGGCTTTGTGATATGATAGCTACATACCTTGAGGAAAGTTTAGTGTGATTTTGGATTCGTGGTGGACAGTGACTTGGTCTACAAACTAATTTGGAATATTAGCTACTATACTGAGGAAGATTGGATACGACAGGATGGATGCAACATGACTTTGGATTGGAATGTATCATCGCACCTTTATTTGATGTCAATGGGGATTTAACGGGCTTGTACAACTGGTGAATAAACACGATCTCAGGATGGTTTATTTGTTTCGTAGTAATTGTACTCGGTGCAGCGACATTGGAAGGTGTCGGTATGGAAATTTCACATGTGAGTTATCTCCGGTGAACATGTTAGCGGTTGTGTGGCGTTGGCGAAGCTTCTATGAAGAATTCTACTGGCTATCCAGTAAGAGGTCGAATACGTGAATGTGGCTAGTGATTCAGGATGTTCATGAAACGTCAACAAAAAGATCTCGAGAAATTTTGGCGGGTCAATTGTGCGAGGTCATGTCAATAAGGAAGAAGGAATCTTGGTGGATTCAAGGGTTATGTAATTGTAGCTCCAAGCTAATTGGAAAATCCCCACAGTCTAGGATTGGATTTTATGGTTGTCTACTAGTGAGGTTTTTGGTTATCGGCATATGGGTGGGTTATTGTGAATAAGGAAGGAAAACATCAGAGGTAATTTGAGCAAAGGATGTGAGAAATGTGTGCTATATTTGGCCCTATCAATTCATGTTCAGGATTTGGGAAGACTTAGAGTTTATGCTTCGTGTAGATGGGATGTACAAGGAAAGTGATTCAGTTGGGTGCTTCTTTGAGAGGGTGTTCATGTGCTAGTAGATCCTTGGAGTTGATTATATTCAGGAACAAGTCAAAGTGGTTGACTCGCAACAACGGTCCTAGCGGGTTCAAACATTTAGGTGTGGTGCCTAAGGATTTCAAGTACGTGGTGTGGTTAAGTATCAAGCTGCTGTAGTGGATTATGAAAGGGGCTTGGAGTGTTCTATGGTATCATCGGTCTGTGGTGCAGCATTTGAGAGATGGCAGAAAATAACTTCGTATTTGTAGAGGAATTTTCAGAATAGGTGTACCAGCTGAAGATGCAAATATGCGCACAAGGAGGGTCTGAGATGGTTCGTGGGTTTTGAGACAACACAGTCTTATGAAATGGGGTCATTCAAGATGATTGCAGATTGCATTTGTTATATTTTGAATGGAGTTGTTATTATTATTAAGTCAAGTCTAGAGTAAATTAGAAGAAGTCGGATCGGTTAGCAATGGTTGAATCGGCATGATGGTGGCAATGACCAGTTCTTTCAGTGTGTTAGGTTTTACAGGTGATTATGGTGGTACGTGCGAGGCTTGACGACCACCGTAATTGATTTTTATTTGGAGACATTCGGGTATTATGGCATGTTATGTGTAGATGGATTCCGGAAGAGATACGGTGGCTTAGACCATTACTTGAGGTTTGTATTTTCTGCGATTATGGGATTTCAGTCACGTGTTGCAATGGTTCTCCTGAAATGAGCTAAGTGAAAGGTTTCTATATGATGGGTTTGTCCTACTAGTGGTTCAGGTCTTAGGATGGAATTCTTGCACCCTTGCGTTTTGGCATGATAGTTGTAGTGAGCGGCATAGGAATTGGAAAGGTTGCGGTTCGATGTTGACAAGAATGTCATGAGCTCGGATGAGCAGGAAGGAATTCAGATATTTAGAGTAAGCTGGTATTGCCTTTGGTATTACCTGATATCGGTGTCATATGTAAGAGGCTTTGTGTATTGACTTGCGGACTCTTGGCTAGTCTTATAGAATTAGTATGTTTAGTGATGTAGATATGCAGACTTTGGTGCCTAGTGCGAAAGGTCGTGGGAGTGTATCCCACTAGGAGATTTGTGTAAGTGTGGTGGCCTAATAGTCACTGGATTGTTAAAAATTGAAACCAAGTTGGTAATATCGCAAATGCGAGAGTTTGCGCCTGAGAGGCATTCTATTCCTTGGGATGTGGACCGTGTGAGTTTGTTCCGGATTTGACCTCTATTCTTATGTGGCATGGAAAGGAGTTATTGTGGATCTTTGAAAGGTTATTAGCCCAGTGTGGTACGATCAGAATCGACTTGAGGTTTGTGGATGGATCGAAATGTGAATCTGGGCTCTATATTAGGTCGGATATGTTCATTTCAACATAGCATTGATTTCGGAGGAATCTTCGGGCCTTGGATGTTATTTTTGTCATCAACTTTTCCGTGTAGTCTATATTATGCCATGTGGGTATTGAGGTGGCTTGATTATTCGCACAGGTGTTGTGATCCCGTGTAGTTTGTGGTGTTATATAAGCAAGGTGTCTCTCGAGATGCAGGTCATTTATTGCACCCTAGTTTTTCTTGGGATTTGTAGCGCATGGCGCTATACATCTCCCCAAGGTTGTAATTTTACACTTAGTGTGCTCGTGATCGATATTCAGGTATTTCGTAGGTATAAGCATTATGGCTTAATGAGTACTTCTTTATTTATTATCATGTGTGGGTCGGGTGGCACGCTACCACGGGTACGTTGTTTGGATCGAGTTGCATGCCTTCACAGGCATCATGGTTGGATCGGGTTGCGCGCTGCAATGGTGAAATTTTGAGGACAATTTCTTATATTTTATTTGTGTGTCATGTTTCTTGCCTCTGTGAATGTCTCATAGTATTTGATGGCCATTTTAGTCGTTACGCAGGCTGGATAGCTCTTTTCCAGAGCTCGTATTTCCTTATGTATCATATTCAAGTTGTGGATTATTGGCGCAGTGATGGCGTCATATGAGATCTTAGACAGTGTTTGTGGTGGCTTATTGTCGGAACGACTTGTACTATGGTGAGACAAGATTATTGGACCTTGGATCAGAGACAGTGTTTGTGGTGGCTACTTACCGCGAGCTGCATGTCATGTTACGATCCGCAGCCGGCAGATTCTCCTTCAAAGTTATTTATATTTTTCCTGTCTAATTTGTATTCTCGACAGATTTTGTATTTTATTTTACTTCCTAGTTGATGCTCATGCACTTGTGACACCGGATTTTGAGGGTGCTTACGAGTTATTCATTAATGTAGCTGCGAAAAATATTTTCATTCACTATCTAAATCCCATTTTTTACTATGTAATTAAAGAAATAATGATTTCAAATACTAATGAGTAATTAGGATAATCATTTATTGTTGACTTGCCTGACAACGGTGTTAAGCGTCATCACGATCTTTAATGAATTTTGGATCGTGACAAAAGTTATCAAAATTTTAGTTTCAATTAAGCTTGTTTTTTAAAAGTAGGTATAAAACGCACAACTGAACGCCTCATGAAAATTTAACTTTTTACTATGGTTGTTGGCCTCGGACACAGCCCGGGCTATAGTAACTAGTCTTATAAAAAGTGTATAAACAGTTCAAGATCTTTACACACATAGTTTAGATAATTAGATGCCCTTGTGTACCAGACAAAAAGCCTATGGAAAATGTCGAAGAGTTACAATTATTGTGAAAAATATGTTAGTATCGGCCACGTAATTTATTGTACATCATCCACTACATGCACCATGCATGTTGCACGTTACTAAAACCTGTTCCTGTCTTTAAAACTTGAACTTCACAAGGTGGTATGTGTTTGTGGAAATATTGTTGAAACCTTTCCAGCAAAATGTTTTTTGAAAAAGCAGTTCGTATGTATTTTTCAAAGAAAACCTTTTTTTTTCGCTAAAAGAAAAACTCACAAATCTTTCAGAAAACTACAAATATCCAAACATATTTTCTGTCTCCACGAGAAAGTTGGAATTCAAAATGCTTCACGTAATTACAATTTGTTCCTATCTTTGAATTTTCATCCGCGAAGTACACTGGACGGTTGCACTTATACATGCATATGTCATCGCCCAGGCCACCAAATGTATCACACATAACAAGTTAAAAACCTGAGAAAAATGGGACCACTGTTACAAGCACTTGTTAGTATTATTAGCAGAATAATTCATCTCACACGTATTATATTTCACACTACTACGATTCCACGATTCGCCACCATCTGTGGAAACTGATATTTCATACACCTATAAATTGCGAGAACCAGACAAAGGCACAACTTTTGTTACTTTTGCTCAACAGATTTATTGTATGTTTATTAAGACATATATTGTATATCTATAAATAATTGAGTGCGTGGCCCATTTAGTAATGTATATTAAGTTGAGATCGTTATAGAAATATATAAACTTCAACTTCTAGATACGCCTTTGACACCAGACACATGCAATTGTTGCGGTAGATTATCTTTTGTTAAGTGTCACGGTCAACACATAGCCGCTCTGGTGCACACATACTTATTTAGTTGTGCCTACATGCATACTGTTATACGGCGCCTTTCTGAGATGTCTTGGAAGGACGATGTATGGCTAAGCAACCGATATTCGTGCAGTTACTATCCGCCAACTGGGGTCTCCTCGTACGCTAGACGTAGTACCGTAGGAAAAAACCGATGTCAAAAGCAAGTGAGAGAACAGAAAAGAGAATGAGAATGAAAAAAAAGCTTGATGCATTAATAAAATATATTACAGAAAGGGAACATGGTGTCGAGGGAGAGATACCAATACAGAGAATTGTTTGCTTGTTTGAAAGTTTGACTACTTGATTTCCCTAGTAATGCATAAAAAAATAAATAAACCAAAGTTACAGGACTTGACATAAATAAGCTAGAGAATCATAATGGAAATAGTGGATGTAAAACTACTCTATATTTACAACAAAAGGAACCTAGATTCCTACAAGGTAAAAGCAAGTCCATTGGCGGCACTTGGAGGGGCCGCAACCTTGTCTTTAGCATCAGGTTATGCGCGTGTGATGTTGGTCGTAGGGCATGGATCGATTGCGCTGACAACAAACATGTGCTAGGACGCGGCCTGCCGAGGGCCTGTTGGCATCTGCCTACGTCTAGGCGCTGCCGAGGACTGTTTATGGGGCGACAAAGGCACACTCGTATTTGTCACTTTTTACGGACAAGACCACGGGACCGTCCATGGCTTTAGGAGTTGGGAGGCTTTCCAGGACGTCATGGGACATGTACAAGGGGTCATGGGGCATGGCTGGAAAGTCGCCCATGACATTCTCTCCACATGAGTTGCCAACGTCCTCAGCGCCTTACATGCAAGATAATCATCAATTAGGCTCTTGTAGTATCACGACCTGAAATTCCAACATCGGGGTCGTGATGGCGCCTAACATTTACTTGTAAGGCACGCCGACGTGGAATAATTAATTAACCAAGTTTAACACAATGCTAGTATAAACCACGTAATAATATCTACTCCCAAAATTCGGAGTCTCGAGTACACGAGCAACTAGAAATCTACAAACATAGTCTGAAATAAATACAACTGTTTGAAAGAGATAAACAATGAAAGTAGGAAACATAAGGGAACTTCTAGGTGTGCAAACTCCAGCAGATCTACTTCAAATCGTCGTATGAAAATGATCCGAGTCGACCGCACTTCAAGCACCACTGGGACCAATACTAGTATCCGTACAAGAAGTACAGAAGTGTAGTATGAGTACAACCGACCCAATATACTCCATAAGTAACGAGCCTAACCTCGACGTTGTGGTGATAAGGCTATGACAATACACCTAGGTAAATAAACCTATACAAGTGTATATAAAGCAGCAAATAACAATAAAATGATAAATACTACTCCGTCCGTTCCAATTTATGTGAACCTATTTGACTAGGAACGAATTTTAAGAAAAAATAAAGACTTTTGGAATTTGTGGCCCTAAACAAGTTAAAAAGGGGCCCAGAGTATTTGTGTGGTTATAAAAGTTTCTCATTAAGGGTATAATTGTAAGTTTAAGCTAAATTGTTACCAAATTTAGGGATGGGTCATTCTTTTCGGAACAGACTAAAAAGGAAATAGGTTCACATAAATTGAAACAGCGGGAGATACTGGGAGGGGACATGCCGAAGGGGAAAAATATCATAAACACGGCAAGTACAAAATCACAAAATAACATCTCTCGAATTAAGAAACAATATAACCAAGTAAATCACCAAAACCAAAAATTTGATAAATCAATGATATGAAAATGGCACGACATCACCCTATGTGTTTTTACTCTCGTCGTCACTATGAAATATCATGAATGATACGACATCACCCTTCATGGTTTTACTCTCGTCCTCACCATGCAATAATATGAATATAATGCCATGACATCACACATAGTGCTTTTACTCTCAAATATTACCATATATGATAATGAATGCAATGAGGCACGACAACACCCTTCGTGTTTTTCTCTCTTCCTCACCAAACAGCAATAAATCCGAATAATAAAACAAGGTGGGGAATAATTTCACTTCAAATATGGTGTCAAGATATCAAACTTCAACTTCCATAATATTGAACATCTTTAAAATAAACCATAAGTACGAGATGAATAATTAAGGAAGTAATAATCTAACCTAAGCATGTAGAACATAATTAATGGAACATTATACCACAAAGAAATAATTTTCACCTGCATGATTTAACACAATGACAATGCATACGTACTCATCACCTCACATATACGTTGTCACCTCACATAAAACACGTAGCAAGGCCTAGCAAGTCCTAATCCCTAAGTCAAGATTAACCACGATACATATCTCACTCCGCGATCAAATCAATGCTCAACCGCGGCTTTTCCTCTAGAATTAGCTCTAAACCAACCAAATCTAACTAAATATAGTTCAAACAATTTAAAATAAGCTATAGAAACTACCCATGAATGAAAAAGAATCAATCTTTAATGATATTGAAAAAAGTCAACCTCGGGCCCGCGTGGCCAAAACTCGAGATTCAAACCAAAACTCAATCACCCATTCATCCCCAATCCCGGTTATGCGATTAGTTTCGAAATCGGACCTTAATTAGAGGTCTAAATCTCAATTTCTCAAAACCCCCAATTTCTACCTAAATCCCTAATTTCTACCATGAAAAAGCATAGATTGAAGGTTAAAATAAAAGGGTGTTTTTGGAAATGTAAGGAAACAAGTTAAAATCTTTTAACCTATGAAGTTGGGATGAAAAAACTCTTCAAAATCGCCTCTAGGCCGAGCTCAAACTTGAAAATGGTGAGAAATGGGATAAATCCCGATTTTTGGACTGTTTTAATCACTAGCGTCAGGTCTTATTCCCCCTGCCTTCGCGTTCGTGAATAATAACTGACCAGTATCCCCAGGTCCAACCCTAACACTACACATTCGCGAGAGGAAGCTCGCGTTCGCAAAGGGTAAACCCCGCGCTTCTTCGCGTTTGCGATCAGCTCCTCGCATTCGCGATGAAGGAATTCCTCCCTAGCAAGAATTCCCCTTCACAATCGCGAGAGAGGCTTCGCGACCGCGAAGCACATTGCACTAGACACGAGAAAACTAGATGAAGCTTGTAACTAAGTCCAAAAATGACCCATAGCCCATCCGAAGTTATACAAGCCCCGCGGGCTCCAAATCAAGCATGCACACAAGTGTAATAATATCATACACGCTCGCTCGCATGATCAAAACACTAAAATAACACCTAGAACTATGAATTGGTCATCAAAATGCATGAAATTTTCAAAGAAACTCAAGAACTTCAGATTCACAACCGAGCATCCGAATCCTATCAAATCAACTCCGTTTTGCACCAAATTTTGCAGACAAGTTTTAAATAATAAAATAAACATATGCCAAGTTACGGAACCTAAATCTGAAATCGGTAGCAATAAAGTGAACCTACGGTCAAACCTAGGAATTCTTTAAACTTTCAAATTACTAGTTTTAGACAAATCACGTCAAATCAAGTTAAGGAATTTTGAATTTAGTTTCGGGCATATTTCCAAGTCCAAAATCATGATAGGGACTCATAGGATCGTCAAAATACCAATCCGGGGTCATTTACCCAAAATTGACCATAGTCAACTCAAATCATTGTAAAGCTAAAACTCAGGTTTTCGTCAGCTTTTCATAAAACTGTCCGAAAAAAGACACGGACATAAATCGACAAATACTAAACAGAGCTAATCGAGGTCTCAAAAAATGGAAATAAGGACTAGAACTCAAAATGACCTATCGGGTCATCTCATTCTCCACCTCTAAACAAACATTTGTCCTCGAACGAAAATAGAAAGGTACCTGGACTGGTGAAAAGGTGTGGGTATCTACTGCGCATATCGGACTTGGACTCCCTTGTAGCTACCTCGATCGACTAACCTCTCCATAATACTTTAACAGAAGGATGAATCTTAGACCTCAACTTTCGGACCTACCGTGCTAGAATGGCCACCAGCTCCTCCTTGTAAGTCAAATCCTTGTACAATTGGACTGAGCTGAAATCTAATACATGGGACGGACCACCATGATAGTTCCGGAGCATGGAAACATGGAACGTCGGGTCAACTGATGATAAGCTAGGTGGAAATGCAAGCTTGTAGGCCACCTCACCAACTCTCTCAAGGATCTCAAAGGATCCGATATACCTAGGCTCAACTTGCCCCTCTTCCCGAACCTCATCACACCCTTTATGGGTGAAAATCGGAGCAAAACCCACTCTCCAACCATGAATGCAACATCACGAACTCTCCGATCGGCATAAATCTTTTGTCTAGAGTGTGTTGTACAAAGTCGATCCTGAATTATCTTGACCTTTTCGAAGGCATCCTAAACCAAATCAGTACCCAACAATCGAGCTTCTCCCGGCTCAAACCAACCAACTGGAAAATGACATTGCCTTCCATATAAGGCCTCATAAGGAATCATCTGAATACTTGATTGATAGCTATTGTTGTAGGCAAACTCCTCAAGCGGCAAAAAATGATCCCAAGAACCCCCGAAATCTATAACACAGGTGTGAAGCATATCCTCCAATATTTGAATGGTGCACTCGGACTGTCTGTCCGTCTGGGGGTAAAATGGAGTACTCAACTCAACCCGTGTGCCTAACTTGAATTGTACGGCCCTCCAGAAGTGTGATGTGAACTGTGTGCCCCGATAAAAAAATAGACACTGGCACACCGAGAAGACGAACAATCTCGCAGATATTTATATCAGCCAACCGCTTTGAAGAATAAGTAGATGCCACCGGAATGAAGTGTGCCGACTTGGTCAACTTATCCACAATGACCCATGCTGCGTCAAATTTCTTCAAAGTCCGTGGGAGCCTGAAAACGAAATCCATGGTAATACGCTCCCACTTCCACTCGAAAATCTCAAGTCTCTGAAGTAAACCGCCAGGCCTCTAATGCTCGTACTTCACCTTCTGTAAATTCAAACACCAAGCAAGATAAACTATATATTTCTTCATTCTTCTCCGCCAATAATGTTGCCTCTAATCATGATACATATTGGCGGCACCGGGATGAATGGAATACCGCAAACTGTGCACCTCCTCAAGAATTAACTCACAAAGCCCATCCACATTGGTTACACAAATCCGACCCTGCATCTGCAACACCCCATCATCTCCAATAGAAACCTGCGTGGCATCACCGTATCCTTATGGACAAGAAAATAGGGGTCGTCATATTGACGCTTTTTGATGCGCTCATACAAAGAGAACCGAGATACTATGCAAGCAAGAACCTGACTAGGCTCTGAAACATCTAACCTCACAAATTTATTGGCCAAGGCCAGAACATATTATGCTAGAAGTCTCTCACCAACTAGAATAATGCAAGGCTACCCATATTCATAGCCTTTCTACTCAAGGCATCGGCCAACATATTGGCCTTCCGGGGAGATGATACAAAATGGTGATATCATAGTCTTTCAATAGATCTAACCACCTCCGATGTCTCAAGTTGAGATCCTTTTGCTTAAACAAGTACTGTAGACTCTGATAATCTGTGAATACCTCACACGACAAGCCATAGAGGTAATGCCTCCAAGTCTTCAATGCATGAATAATAGCTGCCAACTCTAAGTTATGAACATGGTAATTCTTATCATGAACCTTCAATTGTCGAGACAAGTATGCAATCACCCTATGATCTAGCATTAATACTGCCCCAAGCCCAATGCACGATGCATCACAATACACAATGTAGGATCCTGAAACCTGTGGGCAACACCAACATTAGGGTTGTAGTCAAAGCAATTTTGATCTTTTGAAAGCTCAACTCACACTCATTGGACCACCTAAATGGGTCACCTTTATGGTTCAAGTGAATAGGTATGCAATGGATGAAACCCCTCCATAAATTGGCAATCATGATCCGCCAAACTAGGAAGCTCCAAAATCCCTATAGCTGAAGTAGGTCTAGGACAATTTTGAACTGACTCAATCTTCTTAGGATCCACTTTAATGACCTCGGAAGATACAACATGCCCTAAATAGGCAACCTAGTCCAATCAAAATCACACTTTGAAAACTTAGCAACTGACTATCTCCTAAATTCTGAAATACAATCCGAAGATACTGCTCATGCTCCTCCGATTGCGGGAGTAGATCAAAATGTCATCAATGAAGACAATCACAAAAGAATTCAAATAGCGCTTAAATACCTGATTCATCAAATCCATAAATATTGCTAGGGAATTTTTCAAACCAAATGACATTAGTAGGAACTCATAATGCACATACCAAGTCCGAAAAGCTATCTTAGGGACATCTGATGCCCTAATCTTCAATTGATGGTAGCCAGATCTCAAATTAATCTTCAAAAACACTTTGGAACCCTGAAGCTGACCAAATAAGTCATCAATCATCGGCAACGAATGCTTGTTCTTGATAGTGACTTTGTTCAACTTCCAATAACCTATATACATCCTTATTGAACCACCCTTCATCTTCATGAACAACACTAGTTTAACGACCCGACTGGTCATTTTGAGAAATTTTGTCCAGTTCGACAATTTGAGGACATGAGTAACTCCGTATGATGTGTTATGACTTGCAAGTGTGGTCAAGTTCGGGTTTCGGGTAAATCGGGATAAATTTGGAAGAATGATTCTTGTTTTTGAAACTTAAGCGGTAAGAGTTGGCTTACATGCAAAAAGGTTGTCTTACTTTTGCAATTTCATAAGTTGGATTAGATCCGATATGTCATTTAGGACTTACATGCAAAATTGGAGGTTATTCCGGATTGATTTGATTATTTTGGCACGAGTTTTGGAAGTTAGAAGATTTAAAAGTTCATAAGTTCTATTTGAGTTGTGATTTGTATTTTAGACGTTGTTTGATGTGATTTGAGGCCTCGAGTAGGTCCGTGTTATGATACGAGACTCGTTGGTATATTCAGATGGGGTCCCGACTGACTCGGATGGGGTCCCGACTGACTCGGATGTGTTTCAGTCGGGTTTCGGATCGCTTGGAGCATGTTGGTTAAGGTTGGTTTTGGGCAAAGGTCTGGTGTGGCCGCACATGCAGACAACTGGGTGCAGGTGTAGAGACGAAGGCATATAAGCGAGATGGGTAGGAGCTGAGTTATTGCGCATCTATGATGTTTTTCCCGCAAATGCGGCCTCTCAGGTGCGAGTAAATGTACAATGGTGTGGACCTCTTATTGTCTTGTGACCTCTTAACTGTTGAGTCCTTTCCATGACTCCGTGATTATATGCTACTTGTCTTAATTTTTGTAATTGCACATCTTAGTTCTCATGTGCTTTACTTGTCCTATTGATTTTGTAATATTTGTTGCGTTCCTTGATTTTTACGTGATTCCTTCATTGTCGTGTACATGTACTTTATGATTGTAGAAATTCTTATAAATTGGGTATTGGATAGTTTATGTTAACTTGGATTGCTTGTAGATCGGGTTGCATGAAGCAACAAGTGGAATAAGAGAGAATTAATATTGATACGGTGGGATCGGATTGCGCGCTGCAATAGGTGAAATAAGGGAGGGTTGATATGGTAAAATAAGGGAGGATTATAATATTGAATCTGATTATATGGATCGGCCTAGGGGCTGCAACATATATTTACTTATTATTAATGATATTTACATGGTGGGTTAAGGGAGGATCGTGTTTTTACGGTGGAATCGGATTACGCTCCGTAATAGTTTATGTGTTTATTATTCCTTATTATATTGTGTTGGCTTCAGTTCTTTCGTACGAGATTTTGAGGGTTGGTATTTCTGGTTTTCACTGGTTTTCGAGGAATGAGTTGTTTTCATTAGTTTACTGCTTTTCTGGCATTTATTGTTTTCTGTTCCTATTACTATTATTTTGATGAACTACTTTTTACTATGAATTACTATGTTGATTCATTATCTCATACCTTATTGAGTTGTTAGTAACACAACGGTTTTAAATAAAAAAATTAATAACATACTTACCTTATGTGACTCTCATGTTAGAACTCGTCGTAGCATCCGCTATTTTACTATTCTTAATAATCATCATATTTCACTTTAATCGACTTAATCTCCTTGCCCTATCTGATGTTTCTACTTTATTTAAAAAGGAGTTGCTATGTACCACTGTGGTGTACTCATGCTACGCTTCTGCAAATTTTTGTGCATATCTAGGTACTTCAAATTGAGTTGGTTTTGGGACTTATGTGTGTGCGGCGGGAGACTTCAAGGTATACCTACTGGAAGTTCGCAGGCAGATTGTAGGGGTAGGTGTTATATCAGTTTTGGCCTGAGGGTATGTATATAGTATTGAAAGGTTCCCTTGAGATTTGTATATGATTAAGATCTAAGATTTTCACGGGATAGTGTTGGGACTTGTGGTATCTCTACGTCATTAATGAATCTACATTTCAGTATTAGAGGGTTCAGAGAAACTACTTCAGATCCATAGAAGGTCTCGTCAGCAAGGGCATCTCAACTACGACATTATGGGGTGCTTCGGAGGTAATATGGTGGCTTATGAGTTTCGGGGCGGGTTGCCTCATAGGCGGACTATTTCTTATTTGCAGAATGTGAAGAAATATTGAGAATGGGATAACTGATGGCATAAATTATCGATAGGTTGCTATGGACTTTTAAAGGATATTTACT
The DNA here is from genome assembly GCA_005239505.1 of Nicotiana paniculata. Lineage (NCBI taxonomy): Eukaryota > Viridiplantae > Streptophyta > Magnoliopsida > Solanales > Solanaceae > Nicotiana > Nicotiana paniculata. The sequence goes on along the minus strand of MDKI01288911.1, from coordinate 22,014 downwards.
TGTTCGAGAATGATCGGAATTGGTTTGGGGGCTATTTGAAAGCCCAAAGAGAATTTGTGTATTTGTATTCTATATCGGATCAGGCTGGGTACTCTTGTGAAGTTGATATCATGGTCATTTTACCGGGCTGAATGGATGTTTTTATGCCTCTGGCCTATGCTATGTGTTCCTCTCTTATGCTATGATGGGATATGATGTTGTATGATTATTTTTACGCATGTTGTAATCTCGTCCAGGCCTTGTAGCGATATGGGAAGGATGGCCCTCGTGATGTTGTTATGCGTTGCACCTTAGTTGTGCTTGATTTTCCTCCATGTTGTATTTTTATTCATTTTCCCACAATTATATTTGCGCACTTTATCGTGCTTGATATCGGCATTCATGTGATAAGTGAAACCGAGCACTTTGGCTCGATGGTTATTCCTATGTGGATTGATATTTGGGATCGAACGGCATGCCGCAGTGTTATGTGGGATACCCTTTCCTTGTGTTTATTTGGTATTTTCTTTTCCCTCTATGGGATGAGTTAATGAAACAATTTTTGTTGTTATATCTGTTGTACTTGCTAGATAGTCCTCGTGCCTTGCTTTCCTTCTATTTTTGCTACCTATCGGAGTTATTGTTGGTTTTGTGTACGGAACGTGTTGGGAGAGAATCTGTGTGGTTCCATGATGAGTTGTCTGTTGGACTGCTTGTATTGGCTGGGATGAGGTTTCTATACCTAATATTTGCACTACCATATCGAAATGTGGAGTGTTTGAAGGGATGATGCCATTTTCGCTCAGAATTGGCAAATGGCCCTTGAGGGACGAAAGAGCTTCTTGGGTTGTTTATTTCATGGGTGGTTATGAGTTTATGCATGTTTATTTTAACATGGTCAGCATTGCAGAGGTCTGTGACAAGGTTTTATTTGATATAAAGTGTATTACTGATATACATAGACAACTATGGAGGTCGGAAGTTATCGTCGCGGGAATCGAAGTTGTGTGGAACATCATGTGATTGTGCCCTGGGTTAGGATTATTGCTCGATTTAGCTTGTTCAGGATTATACAATGTTTTGATGCAATATTCGGGTTCTATGATGAGTTTCAGATGTTGAGGATAGGGTTTTATCCTCAAGTTATGGACTAAGGATGACGTGAGATCTTCAGTTAAGTTGCGTTGTCAGGCCTACATGTAATTAAGTGATGTGTAACCACCCCGAGATGTATGTATGGTGAGCTTATGCATTGATTTGATAGCTTTGGAATGACTCCTGGCACGTTCGAGGACGAACGTATTTTTAAGTGGGGGAGAATGTAACGACCAGGCTGGTCGGGGTTCGGACAAATTGTTATCAATTATGAAAAAAGGATTCTTATTTTGGAAACATAAGCGATAAAAGTTGACCAAAGTTTGACTTTTGGGTAGACGACCCTGAAATGGTATTTCGATGATTCCAATAGTTTTGTATGGTGATTTTGGACTTAGGCTAATGTTCGGATTTGGGTTTGGAAGTCTGTAGGCTGATTTGATGCATTTTGGTGAAAATTGAAAATTTGAAGGTTTGAAATATTCATAAGTTTGACCGAAAGTTGACGTTGGTGATATCGAGCTCAAATTTCGATTCCGAAAGTTGGATTAGCTATGTTATGTCATTTGGGACTTACATGCAAAATTTGAGGTTATTCCAAATCTATTTGATAAGTTTCGGCACAAGTTTTGGAAGTTGGAAAATTCAAAAGTTCATAAGTTTGATTCGAGGTGCGATTCGTAGTTTTGCCGTTGTTTGATATGATTTGAGGCCTCGATTAGGTCTGCATTATGTTACGGTACTTGTTGGTATTTTGTGACGGGGTCCCCAGTGGCTTGGATGGGTTTCAGGCGGGTTTCAGATCGTTTGGAGCATATTGGTGAAGGTTGGTTTTTGGCAGAGTTCTGGTGTGGCCGCGCAGGTGCGATGGTCGCGGATGCGGAGAAGAAGGCGTTGAAGCAAGAAGGCTAGGAGTTGAGGTCTTGTGCATCTAGGCCATTTTTATGGCAGATGCAGCCTCGCAGGTGCGAGTAAATGATGCAGGTGTGGACGTGAGCTAGGGTGGCAAGTCTTCGCAAGTGCGCTTCTAGGCTCGCAGAAGCGACACCGTAGGTGCGATGATTCCCTCGCAGGTGGGAAATCTAGGAAGGAAAGTGAAGGCCGTAAATGTGATACATTTCTCGCAAAAGCAAGATCGCAACTGCTTAAATATGGTTCGCAAATGCGAAAGATCCTGGGCATAAGGTTACATTTCAGGGGTTTGAGGATTGTATCATTTTTTTGAGTTTTAGGCCTCGATTTTGGAGGTGTTCTTCACGAGTTTGAATTGGTTAAGTCTTCTCCACTCGAAATTTATATATTTGATGATTCCATGATTATTTCATCATTAATTAGTGAATTGAATGGAAAAAATTGGAAAATTTGTAAAATCTTTAAAAAATAAAAAATGAAGATTTGAAGGACGATTCGATATCGGAATTAGATAATTTTGGTATGGTTGGATTCGTATCGGAATGGGTGTTCAAATTTTGTGAATTTTTGTCGGGTTCCGAGGTGCGGGCCAAGGGTTGGATTTTTAGTCTTAGTTGAAAAATCAAAGTTTTATTACTCGGAATTTGTTTCCTATGAGTTTTAATATCGTTATGAAATAACTTTTGCTAGATTTGAGCCGTCAAGAGGTTGTTTCAAGTGAGAAGATCATTTTAGAGTATCGTTTTAGCTTCTTCGATGTAATTATCTTGTCTAACTTTGTATTGGGGAAACTACCCCTAAGGATTTTAGTTGATTGTGTTATGTGAAAGTTGTGTACGCAAGGTGACGAGTGGGTACACGGGCTATATGTGGTAATTGTCCAGTTTAGGTTATCTAGACTCTTTCCATGCCTTTAAGTGAATTGTCATGACATGTTATGACTCTCATTGATAATTTGCTCTTCGCACTTTATTTGACGTTTTTCGAACTTTCTCTTCCTTTTATTATTTTGCACTTATATGTTTTAGTTGAGGTTGTTGCGTTCCTTATTGTCTTGTGACCTCTTAACTGTTGAGTCCTTTCCATGACTCCGTGTTTATATGCTACTTTTCTTAATTGTTGTAATTGCACACCTTATTTTTCATGTGCTTCACTTGTCCTGTTGCTTTTGTAATATTTGTTGTGTTCCTTGATTTTTACTTGATTCCTTCATTGTTGTGTACTCATATTTTATGATTGTAGAAATTCTTGTAAATTGAGTATTGGATTTTTGATGTTAATTTGAATTTCTTGTGGATCGGGTTGCACGTCAAAACAGGTGAAATAAGGGAGAATTTATATTGATACGATGGGATCGGGTTGCGCACCGAAATAGGTGAAATAAGGAAGGATTGTTATGGTGAAATAAGATAGAATTATAATATCAACTCTGATTATATGGTTGGATTGGGTTGCGTGCACCAACGTATATTTACTTATTATTATTGATATTTACCTGATGGAATAAGGGAGGATCGTGTTTGTACGATGGGATCGGGTTGCGCGTCACAACAGTTTATGTATTTTGTATTCCTTCTTGTATTGTGTTGGCTTCAGTTATTTCGTACGAGATTGTGAGAGTTGGTATTTCTGCTTTTCATTGGTTTTCGAGGATTAAGTTGTTTTCATTAGTTTACTACTTTGCCGGCATTTACTGTTTTCCTTTCATATTACTATTATTTTGGGGAACTGATTTTTAAGATGAATTTACTACACTGAGTCAGTATCTCATACCCTATTGAGTTGTTAGTAACATAAGAGTTTTAAATAAGAGAATTAATAACATGCTTACCTTAGGTGACTCTCAAGTTAGAACTCGTCCTAGCATCCAGTATTTTACTATTCTTATTTCACTTTAATCGACTTAATCTCCTTAACCTTTCTGATGTATCTACTTTATTTAAAAAGGAGTTGCTATTATGTTTTAATTTATTAAATTCTATATTCAAATAAGTGGATTATAGATGCCTTATTTTATTTGAAAATGTTATTTTCTTCACCCAAATGTTTTCCAAAATAAACTTATTTTTTCAATGATTTCCTGTTTGGTTCAAAAACTGAGATTTAATTTATGTACATGAATAGATCCCTCGAATAATTAGAAATTGACACAGAAACTACGTAGTTGGTAGCACGTGGATTGTGTCGTGCGAAAGTGATACGGAAAATGTGGGCACAAGGTGCCATGTGTGTAACATTTGGAAGCTGTGATTTATCATCTGAGATTATGAGAAGTGGGATTGTTGAAATTTGTGTATTAGGAATGATTTGATCGGTTGGGTTTTCATCGTTTTCCCTAATTGAACACATCCATACTTCGTTTGTACCCCGGCTATGTTGTTGCTTAATTACTTGGTTATTCCTCCTTGCCATTTGTGTTCCCATTATCTTCACTATTGATTGTAATTTGAATTCTTCCTGCTATTGGACTTACATTGATATTCTTTTCTTGTTAGATTTATGTCATATCTTGCATAGGGTTACATGTCCGGTAGGTATCTCGATCTGGCTTCATCACTATTTGACCGATGTTAGGCTTGATACTTACTGGGTACCATAGTGGTGTATTCATGCTACGCTTCTCCTTTTTTTTGTGCAGATCCAGGTACTTCCGATCAAGTTGGTTTTGAGACGTATGCATGTGCGAATGGAGACTTCAAGGTAAACCCGTTGGACGTTCGCAGGCTCAAAAATCACCTTTTGTTGTATATTATTTCCATTGTTTGCTATTAGTCCAGGACAGTGATGTATTGTTATTTTCAGTGACTCTTAGAAAAGCTTATGACTTGTACTTTTGGTTTTGGGGTTATGTAACTGTTGTTTGTTCCGCTGTGTTATTACAGTTATTATTTAAGTTATTGCAGTTAAGTTAGTTAAATCCTGTTAATAATCAGCATGTATTAGGATTACCTAGTCCTGAAGACTAGGTGCCAACACGACATCCTAAGGTGAAAAATCGGGGTCGTAAAAACTGGCGCACACCAGGGTGAGACACTAGGTCTAATGAATCTCTTATCATGCAAATCCTGCAAATGCTCCTTCAACTCAGGCGGGTCTATACGATAGGTGGAATATAAATGGGCTAATTTCCTGGAGCCAAGTCAATACAGAAGTCGATATCTCTATCGTGTGGCATCCCCGGCAGATTTGCAGGAAACACCTCTAAAAACTCATGTACAATTGGTACTGAATCCATGGAAGGAACCTCTATCACGAATACATGCCAAATATGCTAGATATTCCTTCTCAAGTATATGCTGAGCCTTCACATAAGAAATAAACTTGCTCGTAGAATGTCTAGGAGTCTCCTTCCATTCTAATCAGGGAAACCCAGCATGGCTAAGGTCGTCATCTTGGCGTGACAGTCCAATATAGAGTGATTAGATGATAGCCAATCCATGCCCAAAATAACATCAAAGTACACTATATCCAAAATTAGGAGATCTACACTAGTCTCAAGGCTCTTGATAGAAACCACAAACGAGCAAAAAACACAATCTACAATAATAAAATCTCCCTCAGGCATGGACACATATACAGGAGCACTCAAAGACTTACAAAGCATAACCAGATATGAAGCAAAATAAGATGACACGTAGGAATAAGTAGAGCATGGATCAAATAGAACTAAAACATCTGTATTGCCAACTGGAACAATAGCTATGATGATAGCGTCAGATGACTCGGGCTCAAGTGTAGTTGCGAATGCAAAAAATAGGGATGGGTCACACTACTCTAACCTCCGCCTCTCGGACGGCCTCTAGCTGGCTGGCATCCACCTCTAATGGTATGACCTCCACCTCTAATGGCCTAATCTTCACCTCTGGCAGCCTGACCCCCTCCCCCCCCCCCACCTCTAGCTGGCTGAGTGGGCGATGAAGCAACCGGTGCCAGAACCATGGCACGAGAACTTTGCTATGGCATTTCGCCCTGTGAGCTAGGGCAAAATCTGGAAAGGTGCCTCGGATTTCCACAAGTATAAAAAGACATCGGCTCTTGTGACTACTGACCCTGGAACTGACCTTGTAAACTTGGATAACCACCCTGATAACTCTGGATCAGAGGTGCACTAATAGGATTTGATGGTGCACTTTAGGCTAGCTGCTCAGGATGAGATACATAAGGACCACAACTGTCTGAAGCACTGTGGGATGCCTGAAATGGCCTAGGAGGACGGCCCTTACCAAAAGTACCCCTTCCTGCAGATGAGGCACCACTGAAACCACCAAAATGATGAGGCCTCTTATCAGATACCGTCCCCCCTCTCCTGACCACAAACCATCTCGATCCATTTAGCAATCTCTACGGCCCTCTGAAAAAAAATATCATCTTTGGTCTCCTTGGCCATTTGTAGCCTAATATTGAAAGTAAGTCGATCAACGAATCTCCTCACTCTTTCCCTCTCAGTAGGGAGTAAGATAACTATATGGCAAGTTAGGTCCACAAATCGGGTCTCGTATTGGGTACCAGTCATGCTATTATGTTGAAGGCGCTCACAGTACCTGTGGTAATCCTCTCTTAGAGTGAAAGAAATAAACTTCTCCAAATAGTTGTGAAAACTATCCCATGTAAGTGAAGGTGAACCAGTTGGTCCGTTCATCATATAATCTCGCCACCATCTCTTTCCAGAACCGGTCATCTAGAACATTGCAAAGTCGACCCCATTAGTCTTAACAGTACCCATGTTGCGCAACACCTCGTGGCAATGATCTAAGTAATCATATGGGTCCTCCGAAGGTTCAATCCTAAAGTGAATAGGGAAGATCTTTGTAAACTTGTCCAATCTCATCAATCCCTCAGAAGACATCGTAGGCCTCTCCTCGATCTGTGCAGCAACAACCAACTAAACTACCACAACTAACTGGACTACTGGAGTCTGATATATAGAGTCGTCTACTCCGGAGTGTGAGAAGCAGAAGTCTTTGCTCGTCCTCCATCCTGAGAGATGGATAGTGACGTTGAATTGCACAGGTCTGGGTCACACTCTCCATAAGTCCCACTAAACGGACTAGAGCCTCCTAAAGCACGGGAGTAGCTATAAATCCCTCAAGGACCTGAGTGGGTCCGACTGGTGCAGTCTGAGCTGGGATATCCTCCTGATGATCAATTTGAGGCTCCACTGCGGGTGCTGCTACCTCTAGCTCGACCTCAGTCACGGCCTCTACCTCTGGTAGAGGCTGCAATAGGGCGTTTCGGCTCCTGTGTAGCTGTAGATGTTGCACCTTTTTGACCATCTACGAGAGAACAAGAATGGGATGATTCAAATATCAATGATAGAATAAAATCGCACGATAGGGGAAGAAATAAGTGAATTTTACGTAAAACTCCATAGCCTCTAGAAGATAAGTACAGACTTCTTCGTACCGATCCTCTAGACTCTACTAAGCTTGCTCGTGACTCGTGAGACCTAAGCAACCTAGTGCTCTGATACCAACTTGTCACAAACCGGAATCCCAACCTCAGGGTCGTTATGGAGCCTAACATCCACTTTCTAGGCAAGTCGATGTGGAATAATTAATTAACCAATTTTAATAGTTAAAAAGTAAATAATGATATTCAACGAGAAATAAATGCCGAATCTAACACATTTCTAGTATAAACCACGTAATAATATCTACTCCCAGAAATCCAGAGTCATGAGTACACGAGCAACTAGAATTCTAAAAACATAGTCAGAAATAAATAAAACTGTTTGAAAAAGATAAACAGTGAAAGTAGTAAATGGAAGGGGACTTCAAGGTCTGCGTGTCACGACCCAAAATCCACTATAGGTCATGATGACGCCTAACGCCGCCGTCAGGTAAGCCAGCGGTGATTAATCAACTCAATTACTCACTTTATTAGTTTTGAGATCATAATTTCCATTAATTAAATAATGTGAAATGGAATTTACAGGGTAAAAATAATAATTTCGTGAACTACCACTCCAAACATCCAGTAAGAACCCCCAAAACCCGGTGTCACAAGTGCATGGGAATCTATTAAAGAGTATAATCATAACACGACATTAGTCTAAAATACAAGCTAGACAAAAAATTTAAATAACTCTGATGGAGACTCTACATGTTGTGGATCGTAGCAAGGAACTGTAGCTCACCTAAAGTCCCCGAAATAGTCGAGCCTCTACACCCAGGCGACCACCAGAAACATATATATATATATATATATATATATATATATATATATATATATATATATATATATATATATATATATATATATATATATATATATATATATATATATATATATATATATATACATGCACAATAAGTGCAACAAGTGCAGTATGAGTACATAGATCAATGGGTACCTAGTAAGTATCTAGCCTAACCCCAGAGAAATAGTGACGAGGGGTCGAGATCAACACTTACTAGTGGTCGAACAAGACAGATACAATAAGAAGTAAAAAGATTGGGGCAGAGTAAATAAACAAAATAAGCTAGTATAAATATGTGGTACAATCCTCCTCTTAACAATAAATTCAACTCGCGATTAGCAGTTACCTCCTACACCGAAATATATATATATATAGACACACACACACTTGCACCAGATAGATCGTCGTGATTCAAATTAGGAAATTCCCAGATACACTGGCTTCTTGAAAAAATTTACGCATGATTCCATAGGAGTACTTTATAGAAATGTTGAAGCATACGAACCGATCCCATCATAATCTGTGTGCAATACCGAGATTTGAACGGCACGAACTATAGATGCATTTATTATACTGACGAGGCAAACGGCCCACTCCTTTGAGAGTGTGGTACATAATTCTGCCGCGGCGAATGGCCCAATCCCATTAGAATAAGAAGTTTTAATGGGTCCTTGACCCCACTCACGAATAAATGTGTGAGTTATAAATTTTTAAGGAAAACCTTTCGATGAAACACATAGCGCGGGAGAAATCCGTAAGAGGAGCACAATTATTCCACGGCTAATCATAAAGCCCGTCAAATATCTATAAAAACAAGTCTATCACTCTACGCAAGTCTAGTCTCAAGTCGTAATGCGAAATAAAGGAACTAAACGAGCAAAGATAACCCTTATAGTACAATTATAACATGGTGTGAACCTAGCTCTACCAGGACAATAACATGAATTTAGCTACATAGAGACTCTCATCACCCCCTGTGTACGTAGCCCCCGCAACAAGTAGCACATAACAAATACATCACCTAGGGTAGTTTCCCCCTCACAAAGTTAGACAGGAGACTTACCTCGCTGGGAAGTTCCATAAACGGCTCCAAAGCCTCTCTAACACATAAAATCGATGCTCATCGATCCAAAACTAGTCAAACAATGTGCAAACTAATCAAAATATACTCTCTTACCCATAATAAAACAATTTAAACAATTCCCAACTCCGCTCAAAAAGTTGATAAAGTCAGCCTTCGTGCCCACGTGCTCGGATACCGAAAATGTTTGAAGATAAACTTTACCCATAACACCACGAACTCAAATATATGATTTATTCCTTATTTCATGTCTAATTTCGTGGTCAAACTCCAAAAATACCAATTTCTAGGTTTTCTATCCAAATCCCAAATTTCTACTACTTTCCATGCTTAAATCCATATATAAACCATGTATTTAACTCATAATGTGAAGAAATCAGTTACCCCACAATAGATGATTAAGATGGCACTCCAAAATTGCTCCAAAATCGGCTCCCGTGGATGAAATGAAGTAGGATTGAGCCAATCCCTCACTTTAAAGAAACACACTACCCAGCGTAACCTACGCATCTACGGAACAGTAGCAGCTACTGCGTCTCCGCAGCTGCGGAAATTCCATCGCAGGTGCGGATCCAGCTCGGCCCAATAGTCCCCACTTCTGTGGTCCTCAAGCGCTTTTGCACTTGCACACCTGCGTGTTTATGCCCGCTTCTACGGCCCAGGCCTTTTGGCCAACCTCCACTTCTGTGTTTCCCTATTCCGCAGGTGCGGTCCCGCTTCTGCGACGAAACGATCGCATCTGCAGTCCCAACACTGCCCAACATGGGTCCGCTCTTGTGCTTGCCTTGCCGCTTTTGCGGGGTCGCACCTTTGGCCCATTTTCCGCAGGTGTGATTGCACCAGAACTCAGGCCCTTCAGCAATACAACAAAGCTCCAAATTAATCCGTTGATCATCTGAAACCACCCCGAGGCCCCCGGGACCTCAACCAAGCCTACCAACAACTCTTAAAACACAATACGAACTTAATTGAGCCTTGAAATCACATCCAAGCTACGCTACTACCACGAATCGCACCCCAATTCAAGCTTAATGAACTTTAGAACTTCAAACTTCTACATTCGATGTCGAAACCTATCAAATCAAGTCCAATTGACCTCGAATTTTGCACACAAGTCATAATTGGCATTATGGACCTACTCCCACTTCTGGAATTGGAATCGGACCCCGATATCAAAACGTCCACTCCGGTCAAACTTCCTAAAAAATCATTCAATTTCCGACTTTCGGCAATTGACGTCGAAAGGACCTACGGACCTCAAAATTAATATCCGCACACGCTCCTTAGACCAAAATTATAAGAACCTGTTGGAACCTTAAAATTTCAATTCTGAGTTTGTTTACTTAAAAGTCACACCTTAGTAAATTCTTCCAACTTAAAGGTTCCGAAATTAAAATTTTTCTTCCCAGATTAACTTTGAACTTCCTGAAATTCAATTCCAACTACACGTACAAGTCATAATATCTGAAGTGAAGCTACTCAAGGCCTCAAACCGCTGAATGCTGTGCTAGAGCTCAAAACGAACATTCGGGTCGTTACATTATCCCCCACTAACACATATGTTCTTCCTCGAACATGCTAAGGACTGCTCTGGAGTTGTCCAAATCACTGTTTAATATCTCGTGCACCTACCCATGCCACCTCAATCCAGTTGGACATATTAGCTCGAGTCAAACTGAAGATCCTCCCTTTTATTTAGTCAATAAGCCTCAGAATCAAATTCCAACCTCCAAATTTCTTTACAATACCTAATTCTAACATACGGACACTGTATAAATCTCCACACGCTAAATTCACACATAATCATGCACTTGTGCTGACATCATACAAATGCACTGCATAACTCATTTTCCCAAGGCAACCTCCTCCAAGAACAATAGTTGAAATTTCACTGACCCGGCGCCCGAAGTATACCTCATAACACATATGAGCTCGTTTTTCAATCCTCCAATACTGCTACGACAGAAGAGATGCGTAGAACTCATACCCACCTGCCGAATCAACAATTCCTTGTGTCCCCCCCCCCCACAGGAACTATTACCTCATATTGAACTGAATAACGATATTTGTTCTTTAATATTCTTTATATATATCTGATTGCATTGATTTCAGGCCCAAAAACCTCGTCTCACTCAGTACAAGTTGCTCACACAATAAGCCATCTCAAATACTAACCAAGATCTCATATGACGCCACCAATGCGCCGACAAGAAACAACTTGAATATGATGTATAAGGAAAAATGAACTCTGGAAAAGAACTACCCAGCCCACGTAACTAATCAAACAACCAAAAATATGTCATGAACCTTTCTTAGGGAATGAAAAAAAAATGCACAAGAATAGATATAGGGAACCGTACTCAACATATCACTGTTGCAGCTTGCAACCTAATCCATACGTGATACTGTTGTGGCGTACAACCCGATCCAAACAACATATATGTGGCGGCGTGACACCCGATCCACACATAACAATAAATAAGGAAATACCCATCAAGCCATAATGCTAATACCTACGAAATACCCGAATATCGCACAAGCACGCCAAGTGCAAAAACACAAACCTGGGGAGACGGATACCGTCACATGGTACAAAACCCAAGCATGACTAAGGTGCGATAAATAACATGCATCTCAAGGGCCATCCTGCTCATATAACACCACAAGCTACACGGGATCTCAACACATGTGCGGATAATCAAGCCGCCTCACAACCCACATGGCACAATAGAGTATTAAACGGGATAGCTGACGAGAGAATAACATCCAATGCCCGACGACTCCTCTGTAAGCAACGCTATGACGAATGAACACATCCGACCTGACGTCGAACACATATTCACATTAGACCTACAACATACCTCAAACGGATTCTGGTCATACCAACTGGGCTAATAACCTTTCAAGGATCCACAATGGCCCTATTCATGACACACACAAGCAATCGTCCATTCCGGAACAAACTTCCACAGTCCACCACCAAATTACTAGAGAGCCTTTCAGGCATAACTCTCATATTAACGGTTGTACCCCAAATTCCCATACTTGGTTTCAATCCTTAACAATTAAGTGACTAACATATCACACTTATAAAAATTACCCCGTGGAATACGCTACCACGAACTTCCGCACCGACTAGCAAAGTCTACACATCCACACCTCCAACCGCACAAGTTCTGTAATGAAAATCAAGAATCCACAAATCGATACACAATGTCCCTTCACAGCACCCCGATCTCATGTGACATTAAGAAATCGCCAACTTACTCTGAACATCTGAATTCTTACCTGCTCATCCAAGATCGTGACATTCTTGTTAACCCGAACCGCAACCTTGATCGTCAACTCTCAATTCCTATGTCGTTCACTACACCTATTATGATGTTACGCGTGAGTACAAGAATTTCATCATAACTCCTAAACCACCAATAGAATAAACACTTCATCATCTTGAGCCCCGTTCACTCAACACATTTCAGAGGAACAATGGCAATACGCAATCGAATTCCCATAACCGCAAAAAAGAACCTCAAGTTGTGGTCTAAACCACAAAAACTCTTCCAGGATTCATCTACGAATAACATGCCATTATAATCAAATACCTCCAAATCGATCGGATTACGACCGCTGTCGAGCCCGCACGTATAACTCCACGCCGAAGGAGTTGATCATTGCCACAATCATGAAATTTCAAACCATTACTAACCGACCCCACTTCTTGCAGTTTACTCTTGACTTTCCTTAGGAATACTAATAGCTCCATTCCAAACATAACGAACCCAATCCGCACTCATCCCTAGTTACCTAAATCGTGAAACCACATCGTCTCAGTACCCATGAACCATCTCATACCCTCCTCAAGCGCACAATAGCATCTCCAACTGGTACATCCATTCTGCAAGAAATTCCGCGGGTCCAAAACTGTTTTCTTCCATTTATCTAATACTGCACCGTAGACCCGATTATAACATAGAACATTCCAAGCCCCTTTCATAATCCACTAAAAAACTCGATCATTAACCATAAATCGGACCCGAAATCCTTAAGTACTGCACTTAATTTCTTGAACCCACTAGGACCGTTGTTGAGAGTCACCCACTCTGACCTGGTCCTGAATATAATGAAACTCCAACACTCTATTAGCACATGAACACCCACTCAAAGAAGCAACCGACTAAATTCTTTTCCTTTCACATCGCCTCCACAAGAAGCAGAAACTCCGAGTCTTCCCAAAACCTGCACATGAATTGATAAGGAAAAATATAGCACACACTCATCAAGTCCTTAGCTTGAGTACCCCCGACGTTTCCTTTTCTTAGTCATAAATGATCCATCAATGCACTGATAACCTGATACCACACAAGAAGACAACCATGCGATCCAATCATAAACGGTGGGCTCCCCCACTTAGCTTTTAAGCTACAATCACATAGCTCTAGAGCCCACAAAGATTCCTCATTCTCAATTACCATGATATTGCATCGTTAACCCACAAAATTCCTCAAACCTTTTGTTAATCTTTTCATGAACATCCCAATTATCGGCCACAATCGTAAACTCGACCTTCTGCCAAGTAGTAAGTAAAATTCTTCGTAGAAACTTCATTTAAATCACGCAATCGCTAGCCTACTTACAGAAGATAGCCCACCTGTGGAATTCCATACCGACATCTCCTAGCAACGTTGCACTGGGTACCACTACCAAGAAAATCAGTAAATCCTCTTGAGCCAATGCTCGTCCGCCAGTTGTACAAGTATGTTGCTTCCATACTGACGTTAACTGAAATTTCAACGATACATTCCAAACTCGAAGTCATTCGCATCCAATATCGACACTCAAGTTGTAACACCCCTCTTCATTCAAGTAGACTCCTCTTTTCCATATTCAATTTTCCTCAATGCAATAAACTCCTTCTCCAAATAAAATCCGTCGACCTAGTCACTTTCCACCATGTCCTTCCTCATCCTTCCCTTCCAATTGCTGCCTCAAATCAACACCCATCTCTGTAGCACCTGAACTTATAAATTGCTTCCAACTCTAAACCTCCTGGAAGGTCATCTTTCTTGAGCGATCAACATTAGAAATACCGATTTGATCCTGAAACTGCTATCTTTGTCAACCGCTTCTTACGCACCATTTTACAACACCCTTCCCCGAAGGCAAATGAAAGAAGACCATAAAACTGGCGAACCTTAATATATTCAAACAAGGGCTACGACACCACATTATAGATGAATATTCCACCACACTCAAAAATACTAAGTCTCGTTACTCCATCAACCCAAACCTGAACATTCATACTCCAATTGCCTTTCTTTGCTAGAAATAAACATTGAACCTCTAAATCATGCGCTGAGAAATCCTCCTTTCAAGTCATTCGCTGCCTCGACATATAAACAAGCACCCTACCATTACACCAACACCGCACGATAACAATGTGTGAACATCATGGAACTTTGTGCATATCCTCAACACCATAGGAAGTGTAGATACTGAGCTGAAACGATAGAAAACCCTTTCGCAAGGTGGCGATAATAGCCTACCAAACACGCAGGGAAAAACTTCCTGCACCACGTCTGCAATACCATTACAACTCCTCGATGTACAAGTGATAACAAGCGTTTCACGTCACGTAAGATTGAGTAGGAAGGAAATAAAGTCATAAGCCTCAAAGGAATCAATACCGCACGAAGAGGAATCAAGAAGGGAAGTGATCTTAACAGTCATGTAGCAACTCGAAGATAAGTACAGACGTCTCTATACCGATCTGCAAGACTCTACTAGACTTGCTCATGACTCGTGAGACCTATGTGAACCTAATGCTTTGATACCAAGCTGTCATGATCCAAAATCCACTATAAGTCATGATGACGCCTAACGCCGCCGTCATGTAAGCCAACGGTGATTAATCAACTCAGTTACTCATTTTATTACTTTTAAGATCATAATTTCCATTAATTAAATAATATGAAATAGAATTTACAGGGTAAAAATAATAATTTCATGAACTACCATGCCAAACATCTAGTAAAAACCCCCAAAACCCGGTTTCACAAGTGCATGAGCATATATTAAAGAGTACAATAACAACACGACATCAGTCTGAAATACAAGCTAGACAGAAATTTTAAATAATTATGATGGAGACTCTGCATGTTGCGGATCATAACAAGGAATTGCAGCTCACCGTAAAGTCCCCGAAATATCCTCGCCCCTGCACCCAGAGGACCACCAAAAACATATATACATACCTGCACAATAAGTGCAACAAGTGCAGCATGAGTACATAAATCAACACGTACCCAGTAAGTATCTAGCCTAACCCAAAGAAGTAGTGACGAGAGGCCGACATCAACACTTACTAGTGGTCAAATAAGACAGATACAGTAAGAAGTAAACAGATATAGGGAAGAGTAAATAAACAAAATAAACCAGTATAAATGTGTGGTACAATCCTCCTCTAAACAATAAACTCAACCCGCGATTAGCAGTTTCCTACTCAACAAGAATATATATATATATATATATATATATATATATATATATAATGGACCTCAACAAATGGATCCTCAAGATTCAAATTAGGAAATTCCTAGATACACTGGCTTCTTGACAAATTTTACGCACGATTCCATAGGAGTACTTTATAGAAATGTCGAGGTGGCCCGATCCTATTATAATCTGTGTGCATGACCGAGGGTCGAACGACACGAACCCTAGAGGCATTTATTATGCTGACGAGTCAAATGACCCACTCCCATGAGACTGTGTTACATAATTCTGTCGAGGCAAACGACCCGATCCCATTAGAATAAGAGGCTTTAACCGGTCCTTGACCCCACTCACAAATAAATGTATGAGTTATAAATTTTTAAGGAGATTCTTTCGATGAAATGTATAGTGGGGATAAATCCATAAGAGGAGCACAATTATTCCACAGCTAATCATGAAGCTCGTCAAATCTATACAAAAACAAGTCTATCACTCTACGCAAGTCTAGTCTCAAGTCTCAAGTGTGGTGTGAACCTAACTCTACCCGGACAATAAAATGAATTTATGTACATACGGACTCTCATCACCTCGTGTACACGTATCCCCTACAATAAGTAGCACATAACAAATACATCACCTAAGGGTACTTTCCCTCTCACAGAGTTAGACAGGAGACTTACCTCGCTGGGAAGTTCCATACCCGGCTCCAAAGCCTCTCTAACACCTCAAACCAATGCTCGTCGATCCAAAACTAGTCAAACAATGTGCAAACCAATCAAAATATACTCTAATACCCATAATTAATCAATTTAAACAATTCCTAACTCCGCTTGAAAATTTGATAAAGTCAACCCTTGGGCTCACGTGATTGGATACCGAATATATTCGAAGATAAACTTTACCCATAACACTACGAACTCCAATATATGATTTATTCCTAATTCCATGTCAAATTTCATGGTCAAAATCCAAAAATACAAATTTCCACATTTTGTACTAAATTCCCAAATTTTCATGCTTACATCCATATCTAAACCATGTATTTAACTCATAATGTGAAGAAATCATTTATCCGACAATAGATGATGAATATAGCACTCCAGTATTGCTCCAAAATTGGCTCCCATAGATGAAATGAAGTGGTTGATCCAATCCCTCGTTTTAAGAAACATGTTGCCCAACCCTACCTACGCACTTGCAGAACAGTAGTTGCTTCTGCTGCTCCGCACCTACGGAAATTCCATCGCAAGTGCGGATCTGAGCCTCATGTAGTGCATCTGCGCTTCCGCTTATGCGGTCCTCAACCGTTTCTACACTCACGCATCTACGCGTTTATGCCCGCTTTTGTGGCCCAGGCCTTTTGGCCAACCTCCGCTTCTGTGTTGCCCCATTCCACAGGTGCGGTCCTGCTTCTGCAGCGAAAGCCACATCTGCGGTCCCAGCACTACCCAGGTAGGGTCTTCTCCTACGCTTGTCTTGCCGCTTTTGCGGCGTCGCGCATGCGGCCCATTTTTCGCAGGTGCGATTTCACCAGAACTCAGGCCCTTCACCAATACAATAAAGCTCCAAGTTGATTCGTTAACCATCCAAAACCACTTCGAGTCCCCCGAGACCTCAACAAAACCTATCAACAAGTCATAAAACACAATACGAATTTAGTCGAGCCTTCAAATCACATCAAACAATGCTAAAACCACGAATTACCCCAATTTAGGATTAATGAACTTTAGAACTTCAAATTTCTACATTCGACGCCAACCTATCGAATCAAGTCCGATTGACCTCAAATTTTGCACACAAGTCATAATTGACATTAGGGACTTACTCCCACTTCCGGAATCGGAATCAGAATCCGACCCCGATATCAAAAGTCCACTCCCGGTGAAACTTTCCAAAAAAATCATCCAATTTCCAACTTTTGCCAATTGACGGCGAAATGACCTACGGACCTCCAAATCAACATCTGGACACGCTCCTAAGACCAAAAGCATCATACATACCTATTAGAACCTTCAACCTTGAACGAACCTATTAGAACCTTCAAATCCTGATTCCGAGGTTGTTTAGTCAAAATTCAAACCTTAGTCAATTTTTCCAACTTAAAACTTCCAAAATTAGAATTTTTCTTCCCAGATTATCTCGAAACTTCCCAAAATTCAATTCCGACCACACATACAAGTCATAATACTTGAAGTGAAGCTACTCAAGGTTTCAAACCGCTAAACGGCACGCTAGAGCTCAAAAAGACCGGTCAGGTCGTTACACTGCAAGCACCAGCAGATCTACCTCGAGTTTTCGTAGGAAAGTGACTCCGAGTCGACGCACCTCAAGCACCGTCGGGACCAATACCAGTATCTCCACAAGAAGTGCAGAAGTGTAGTATGAGTACAACCGACCCAATGTACTCCGTAAGTGTCGAGCTTAACCTCGACATGGCAGTAATGAGGCTATGACAAGACACCTACATAAATAAACATGTATAAGTGTATATAAAGCAGAAAAATAAAAATAAAATGATAAATACTAGCTGGGAGGAGACATGAAGAAGGGGAAAAATATCATAAACATGGCAAGTATGAAATCATGAAATAACATCTTTCGAATTAAGCAACAATATAACCAATTAAATCACCAAAACCGAAAATCAAATAAATTAATGATATGAAAATGGCACGGCATCACCCTTCATGCTTTTACTCTCGTCCTCAGCATGCAATATCATGAATATAATTGCACTGTATCACCCTTCGTGCTTTTACCCTCGTCCTCACGATGCAATAATATAAATATAACGGCACACCATCAGTCTTCATGCTTTTACTCGCAAATCTCACCATATATAATAATGAATGCAATGAGGCACGGTAACACCTTTCGTGCTTTTTTCTCTTCCTCACCAAGCAACAATATAAATTTGAATAATAAAACAAGGCGAGGAATAATTTCACTCCAAATATGGTGCCATGATATCAAACTTCAACTTTAAAAATATTCAACATCTTACTTAGTTGTGCTCTTTTACTTAGTTATATATCAGAAAGCTCATAAATATTGCTTTGAGGTTACAATTTTATTTTCATTTGTAGGAGATCTTTTTTTGGATGGATACTACAACTTCTGGACCAAATGTGGAGGTGATTGTAAACAATCCTCAATCCTCTGACTATGCTAGTGGTAGCTCAACGGCAGGGTCAAGACACTCCTCACCGATACACTCCTCCTAAAAAGCGAAAATGAACATCTCGTCTAGTATACGCTCGCGCGATGAAAGCACCAAATAACGCCCAGAACTACGAATCTGTCATCAAAATGCATGAAATTTTCAATGAAACTCAATAACTTTCGAATTTAGAAATGAGCGTCCGAATCCTATCAAATAAACTTTGTTTTACACCAAATTTTGTAGACAAGTTTTAAATAGTAAAATGAACCCATACCAAATTTCAAAATCAAAATTTAAACCAGGTAGCAATAAAGTCAACATACAGTCAAACCTAGGAATTCTTTAAACCTTCAAATTACTAGTTTTCAACAAATCATGTCAAATCAAAAAACCAATTCGAGGTCTATTACAAATATTGTTGACCATAGTCTACTAAAATTATTTTTAAAGATAAAATTCATAGTTTTTTCCAATTTTCACATAAAAACTTTCGAAAATTGACATGGACTGCGTATGCAAATCAAAAAATACTAAATGTAGCTAATCGAGATCTCGAAATACGAAAATAAGGGCTGGAACTCAAAATGACCTATCAGTCATCACATGTAGGCTTTGAGATTTGTTCACGTCTCCCACGTATTGTCCTCTATATCACAGCCTTACCATTTCACTAAGAAATCTTGGTGATCTTTCCTTGAAGTGTGGACAAATCGATCATCGAGAATAGCTTCTGCACACATTTTTCTGGTTGATTTGGGGCCTCGAATACTTGGTATTGTTAGTTGGCTGTCACGACCCAAAATCCCACCGTCAGAACCGTAATGGCGTCTAACGTTGAACCCGCTAGATAAGACAACGTTACTGGTTATTCTAATTTATTCCTTTGTTATTTAAAATTTAAAAAAGTGATATACAAGAACACATAAAAATAAGAATGCGGAAGAAGTGCAGTCTAACAGCTTAATTAAACAGTATTACAAAATATTTAATAACAACTCCCAAAATCTGGTGTCACAATTTTACGGACTGTCTATGATTGCTACAAATAAAGGTCTGAATGAATAAAGTGTTACTGTCTCGGAAATACATATAGACGGGAAAAGAAAAGAGATAGGAGGTGACGCCAAGGCCTGCGGACGCCTACAAGACTACCTCAGTGTCGCCTGGTGGACTGAAGGAAGTCTCCTCAATCAGTGTCCACTGGGTCTGGTACCGGGATCTGCACAACATAAAGAAGTGCATGTGTAGCATCAGTACAACCGACCCCATGTACTGAGTAAGTGTCGAGCCTAACCTCGGCGAAGTAGTGACGAGGCTAGGACACGACAAATAATATCACTTGTGCAGTTTGATAATACATAACAGAAATAACGGCAGGAAATAAGTTGTTAGGTACCACAAACGGGGAAATACATGTTGGGGGAAAAAGGGGTAGCAGTTAATGAAATGACGGAACAGAGCAACAATTGAAATATTTGAATGACAACAAGAATTAACAACTCTGAACAAACAAGTAAATAGAAACGGCATGGCATGTCCCCTCGTGCTAAAATATCATAAAATACGGCACAGAATGTCCCCTCGTGCATAAATATCACAACACGGCACGGAATGTCCCCTCGTGCATAAATATCAATAACACAGCACGGAATGTCCCCTCATGCATAAACAAACATAAACATGGCACGGGATGTCCCCCGTGCATAAATATCAATCACACGGCACGGAATGTCCCCTCGTGCATAAATATCAATCACACGGCACGGAATGTCCCCTCATGCATAAAAAAATATAAACATGGCACGGAATGTCCCCTCGTGCATAAATATCAATCACACGGCATGGAATGTCCCCTCGTGCATAAATAAACATAAACATGGCACGGAATGTCCCCTCATGCATAAATATCAATCACACGGCACGGAATGTCCCCTCGTGCATAAATAAACATAAACATGGCACAGAATTTTTCCTCGTGCATAAACAACATTAAAAAAACAACAGTTGGCATGAAAATCAACAATAAGAAACCTTAAATGCGCGGAATAATCAACAAGAATAATACCGTCCCGGCAAGGGACACAGATATAACCAATCCTACACAAGTGTATAATCCAACATAGAGTTCCCCAACCGATCAACTACTCAACGATATTCATAACTAAGAATTTCCATCAAATGAATAGCTATCAAATTGATGTTAAACCCATAAACACAGTAAAATCCAATAAATATCATATAATTGCAAATATCCGACTCACGGTCATGCTTGACAACAACATATAGGTACTCGTCACCTCACCTATACATTGAACATGCAATAAACACGTAGCAATTAGGACTCAATACATATTCCCTCAAGCTAAAGTTAGGCCAAACACTTACCTCGACTCCAAGAATCCAATCAAGCCTCTAGCACCATTTTTCCTCTCGAACTTGGCTCCGAAACTATCGTATCTAGACATAATTGACTCAATAACATCATAAATTTCTCAACAATTGAATCTCAATGCCTAATTAAGGATTTCCCAACATTCTTCCCAAAATCCAAAAATCAACCCCGGGCCTACTTGGTCGAAACACGAGGTTCGGACCAAAACCCGATCATTCATTCACTCACGAGCCCTTATATATAATTTATTTTGAAATCCGACTCCACAACGAGGTCAAATTTCCAAATGTTCAAAAAGCCCTAACTCTACCCAAAACCCCAATTTCTACCTTTGATTTCATGTTTTTAGGCCTAGAATCTAATGGGTGATGATAAAAATGGAAGACAATGAGATTAGGATTACATAATGGAGATATGGTGAAGAATCTCTTCAAAATCGCCCAATAGGTGTGGAGAAGAAAGAGTGTGAAAATGGTGAAGAATCTCGTAATACATTCTGTTTTTGGTCTTTAAAATGACTGGGCGGAATTGGTTTACGCAATCGCGAAGGAAGGATTGCGATCGCATAGTGGTATGGTTTCTAAGCTATGCGATCGCGAGGAAGGGTATTTGATCGCAGAGTTGTCTGGACCTTATTCTCCGCGATCGCGAAGAAAATAATACAATCGCATAAGACTACCTACACCAGCCCCCCCCCCCCC